>MINK01191422.1:0-11576 GCA_001735545.1 Phormia regina | reverse complement strand
AAACGTTAAGGAACATTTCTATATTGTAAGTGGCAAGAAGAAAAATCATGCTACAAAACTTATGATAATAAGAAAAAATAATAAAAAACTGATAACATTTTTCTTAAATTATTTTATTTTTCTTGTTATTGCGAAAAAAAAAAGTTTTTGCAAAACATTTATCATTTAAAAGTTTTTTCTTTTCTTTTTCTCATTTCTTTTTAAGTTTTGTTAAATTTGCAAACACGTGTTATGAATTTGAATAGAAGGAAATTATTAGAGTGATAAAAAAAAATATAGAAATAAAATTGAATGCTATATTTTGTGTAAGAAAATAAAAGGAAATAATTTATTTAAATGATTTAAAGAAAGAATATTATGAAAAGAAAAAATGTTTTAATTTTTAATGAGAAATATGAACAATTAATGTTCTTAATTGGAAAGTATATTAACCTATATTTGTTTTACATAAAGAAAAGCAAAAAATACTATATACCAAGGATTAGTTTCATTGTTATATTAGAAATGTTTAAATAATAAGTAACTGTAATAAGGAATGAAAATAATTTATAAATTTTGAAAAAAAATTATAGAAAATAATTATCTGAAAATATTTTTTGTTAATTCTGTTGAAATTTAATTACATTTGCGAATTTAGTGGTGAAAACAATAAAAAATTATTAATTATACAGGGAAACACTGAATATGCTGCCAGGAGTTGGATGCATGTTATTAATAAGCACTATTTGTAAAATTTAAGAGGCTGCAGTATATATTGAAGTATCTGGAAGTATCACTGGGGAGTTATTGTGTATTTCGATTCCAAAGAAAACACTTTCAAATATATAAGGTATATAAATTCGACCGATTATCCTTTGGAATTTAGTTACAAAATAACCTTCCTGATTTTATTTCGAAAAATATCAAAAACTTCTAATTAAAATTGTCTTCAAATCTCTTTTACAGTACATTTATTAAAATATTAAGACTATTTTCTAACAAAATAAAAAAAAAAATTAAACAAAATTATTTCAAAAAATCAATAAAATTGGAATTTTTAATCTTTATTAATAAATGTAATTTCTTTGCAAATAAAACAAGATATATTTCATTTAATAAATAATACTTATATTTTATATAAAGATTATATATTATATTTTTCAATTAACAAATTGTTTAATATTTCATCAAAAGTATGATTTTATTTCCTATATATATATTTTAATTCATTCAATCATCTACTTAAATCATTTAATTAATTTATTACACTGAACCAAAAAGGTACATAAATACAATGAAAAAGTTTATTGTTACAATGAATTTGTTCACTAATTTTGACCCTATGTACAGGTTTATTAAAACAACGTATTGCCATACATTAATATTAAAATTTAATGTAAAAGTTCATTGATAAAATTTTAAATAATGTATACTAGTTATTATTCCTTGGTAAATAATGGAATTCTTGCATTCTTTGAAAATTAATAAAGCATGAATAGCTTCAAAGGACTAGTTCTTATAAGGCATCAAGTAATGACTCTTTCTGAAATTCCCTACCATTAATTATATTTTTGTCAACGTTAGGCTGCCTTTCAATCACCGTGTTAAAATAATGAGTATTGATATCATGTGATGTAGTGTAGAGCCATTTTAAACTTATTACATGACAAGCAAAGTTTTTGCGCGGTTATTAATAAACCTAATTATCGTTGCAAATAAATAAGATATATCATTCATTAAATATATTTTATTAAATCATAAAATTTTATAATATATTCAATAAAAAACTAAAACCAAATACAAGTTAGGCAAGATTTTATTTTCTATATACATTATGTAATTCATTCGATCATCTACTTAATTGAATTAATTTATTAATGGAAATAATTTTCTATTTTTTTTATTTTTAAGTTTTATAAATGTATAATCATTTTGTTGATAGGTGTGAATTTAAACAAAATTTATGTTCGAATATGAATTATTTTCTAAATCGAACATCCTTCAAAAGTTTAATAACATGTTTCTGTATAATTTGAAATTGATTATCATAACTATAACATTTTATTTTCCAACAAATTTATTTTTATGATCAAAGCAAATATTTTCCTTGTGCTATTTTCGACAATTCTGTGTTCTCAAGTCAGTTGTAATACTTCCAGAACTAATGATCATTTAATTGAATCCGATTTAGACTCATTTTCGTGATCATGCTTTAAACTTTGTACAATTTGTAGAAAACTTAGCCAAAGCAAAAATGTTTAGCCTTCGAGCAAAATTACGTATCTGACGGAGACTGATATTAACTCCCTATTATCGCACAACAAATTTTGTCAACCTTTTAAATAAATTAAGTTTTGTCAGAAATACACTGGAGCATTATTCTTATAAACGCACACTACTTTTAAAAAAAAAATGTAAAAAATTAAACAAGAAAATTATTTAGGGGCTATAATATATTGTGTATTAAATTAGGTAAACTTCACTTAAAAATATTGTTGACAAAAAAAAAAAAAAATCATTTGTACTTTAATTATTTTTTTTTTACTTAAATTTTCGATATTAACAGCCATTTTGTAAGGAGTATTTTCCTATAAACCACTTAATGTTTGGGCCATGATAGCATTCATTAATCAATGTGTGGATGACCTTTGTTATGGATTGTTTCAAAAATACGGATTCTGGCTCATGGATATCCATCTAATTTTGTTAAGGCAGATCGGAATCAATTTACTCCTCCAGACGTTTATAATTCTTAAAGTTTCAACTCTGCACCAGATCTTATGCCTTCATTACTGGGCATTATTTGCATAAACTTACGGGCCATGTATCCCCACAAGTTTTCCATTGGGTTTAAGTCCGACTTACAAGCCGGCCGTCCAACAGAATGCCCATGTTCATTGAACCAAGATCTTCGATTAGCTAAGGAAACAATGGATATGCAGCATTCCCACGTATTCTTGTTGGAAATATGCAATCTTTTCATCCATTTTTTTCGTCATAAAGAGAGAAGAGCATCTTCCAACAGTTCGTTATAAATCGAACCTAATTCATTTTGTGTCGGAAACCAAAACAAATTTCCGACTGCAACTGCAGAAAACCTGCCCGAACATAACCACTGGCCCACCGAAATTACGTTTGACATTCCGAATGAGTATGAGTGTGGGACTGTCTAAATTAAAGTTTTCTTCAGAGAAAATTACTTTTTTCCACTCATGCTGTCCATTTTCATATATTTTCTTGCCAATTTTAGACGATTTTCTTATGGTGTTTTTAGATTGGTTATACATTTCTCGCTTTTTCCATTTTATGTTTTCATCGTTTCGATAAATATTGTGTGCTGCAACGTGTTTGGAAGTCACAGGAAGATTTAACTTTATCTCCTATATTTGTGTGGAATTCAATTTGTTTGCGGGTTGCTTCTGTGTTACTATTCTAATTAAGTTTGTCTTCTTGTTAGTTTTATTTACCTTTGTTGATTGCGAACTCCATAATTTTACCTTTCTTAAAGAAGAAATTTCGCATACACTTTCCGAACGACTGATTTTACGCCAATTTCTCTATTAGAGCATCCTTGGTCATGAAATTTTAATTGAATCTTTTCTTGAATCCGGAAACAAAAGTTTCCCTTAGACTCTTTAAAAGTTGAGAAATTTATGATAAAATAGGAAACTAAACTAAAATTGAATAATGTTATTTTTGGTCACTTTTTTAAAGTACAAAAGTTTCGTGTGGCGTTTATACGGGATCTCCACTAAAATAGCACTAAGAACCATTTGATCGCATAATTTAAGGCAAACAACAATAAATAAGGATAAAAAAAAATTGTTTACATTTTTAATTATAAGTAACACGTTAAAGTTGTCTCTCATTAAATAGATCTAAATTTTGCTTGTTGGATGAGAACAAGCAAAGAATTAACAACAACAATACAGAAAAAAATAAGTGCGTTCCTATAGGAATATGCACACATTCTATATCGATGATTAGAAGTTCAAAGAATAAAACTATTATGTTCTTGATTAAATCAATTTAATTTTAGTAGACTAATATTTTGTGTCACAATAATTAGTAAAATTTGCACTTTTCATCTACGACTCTGTTTCTTATAAAGATGTAAACTTCTTAGAACAATAAATATTGTTTCTTGAACGTTCATAGCTTACATTTACTAACTCTTTATGTACACTGTATATATTAAGAGTGAAATGAACAAATATGTTAAATAAAAAAATGCAATTCTCTCTTGGAAGCCTTAATTTCATTTCACTTTTAATCTAAAAAAATAATATAAATAATAATTATATACTACCATATTTTGTTGTATATGTATACAGCATTACAATAGGACAACATTGTTGACTTTGTAGACGAGAGAGGTAAAGAGAATGTAAAATTTTAGTATTCTCTTCTCCTCTCTCCCCTATAAACTCAGAATTGCGGCAAGAAAAATTGCTGTGTGTGAACCCGGGCTATATACCTGATTCATGTATACAGCAATAATATAATTGAATCACAATACAAATATTATTAAACAGCAACCATATTTTTGTTATATATGTACCTCTTTCATTTACAATTAAAAATACTTATAGTGCCGAGAATACAAAATTATGCTTAAAAATAAATAAAAACCAATTAATTTATTTTATAGTAGTTTTTCTTATTCCAATTAATAATAATTTAGTTATGTAAATAAATCAGATAAATATATCACCGTTGAATAAAACCTGAGATATATGTGGAATACTCGTATATAGTGACACCTTTTAATGACACTTCGAAGATAACATGTATGGTCTTTTCATTTAAAATTTTTTCATAATCTGAAACACTTATATAACATATTTATTTTTAGATTAATTTAATTTAAAATAATTTCCTTTAAATAATTCACATTTTAGACATTCATTATATTTTCTAATGTATTTTGAACACGTCGACAGATAACTAGCTCTCTGCAACAGACACTCTAAACTGAATAAAAATCTGTAAATATAATTATTGTCATTTATTAAAAATGTTTATTAATACGGATAAATATTTTATAGTCAATTCTAAATTACCAACTCAATAATATATTCAGGTATTGAAAATAAGTTTATTGTACATAGAATTTTAATAAAAATAATGTGGTTCTAATAAAGATATATTGCTTAACATGTATCAATGTATAATATAATTTTGTATTGAGAACAAAAGTATAATTGCTACTAAAAAAATGTTTTTAAAATAAAACATCTTCGCATTGAAAAATATGAAAATAATATTGTTGGGGTAAACATATTGAGAAAATTTATCTCTGAGTGTATCATATCATGTCTTCAGCGCTTAAGTTTGTTTACCAAGAAACAAACCATTGTCTTGAAAATTAATACCATTACGCCAAATTTTCTTTACACTTAAACCTTTTTAATGTATTTTCAGGATTATTTTTTTTTTTCTTCTTAATAAGCTTCAAAATTAATTGCAATTAAAATTTCATCTTAAAAATGAGGTCGCTCTACAATCTGTGTATTATAAGGAAACCCCAACAATTTAAATATATATTTTTTATATGTCGGCTTTTCTGAAGGATACTTAGATGGCTTATACAACATATTTATTTTGTCTTTTCGTACTATGTTGGCAAAATAGTATTTAAACAACAACGAAATGACGTTATTTGTTATTATATGAAAAAAAAAGAAAAAGTTTTAATAAAATATCTTTACAATATCTTACAAATACACCCCACTCCTTCCGGTCTTTTATATAAGCCCCTTAACAACACCCTCTGCCAATTATAGAACTTCTTTATAACCAACTACATGAAAACTAGCAACAGCGACAACAACTAATACAATTGCAATTTATTTATTTAAAAGAATGAACAAACAGCAACATTTACAAAAGGAAAATGAAAAAAAGAAAAAAAAAAGCATCATGACAGCATAAATAAGTTGGCAATAAGCCAACAAAAATAATAAACACACATACATACAGGGAAGGAAACACATGCTCTCTTATGGGTTGGTCTATAGGCCTAAAAACTATTTAACAATATACATATATTTATATAAATATGTATTTTTCTATGAATACATAGTATAAAGGACATTGAACCTAAAGAAAAGCAAATATATAGGCAGCAACAAAACGAATATTTATTAAACGAAAAAAAAAAAACAAATATTAGTTGCACTAGAATATGGTGAAATCTTTACACTTATATGCACAACACTGAACTAGAACTCAGGGCAAATTAATTGGCAAAAATTGTACCTTGAAATTGATTTGCACAAAAAAATAATAATTTATTCCCCCCAAACTTTTTACCACAAACAATCAAATGAACAAATTATTTTTTCACAAAAACCATAAATCAATTTTATAATTCTTTGTCCTTTCAAAAACACACACTCAAACAATGAATACAATAACAAAAGAAAAAGGACATGTGTAGAAAACAATACAACTCCCTAAAAATGTGGCAAAAATCTAATGTAAATAAATCTGATAGATACTAATGCTGCAGTTCCATCTAAATGATGAAACAACAAAAAATGTTGCAATTAAACAAATGAAAAAGAATTTTGTGAAACGTGTCAGTAAATTAAGGTTTTGTTTAAGTGAATGAATGAACACCACAAAATGGATCAACTGCATAAAAGTTAAATCAAACAATACAAAACACTCTTGCTGTTTTATAAACGTAATAAATACAATAAAGCAACAACCCCATAATACCACAAAGTTATCTACTATGTACTGTTCTGGACACTTGCTGCAACATACGTGTGTATTGTTGGAAAAATTTATTGTTAATATTTGAAAGAAAGAAAAATTATCTTTTATATTAAATTTTCTTATCTAAAATGGAAAAAATTACTATTATTTAAAATTTTATAGTTTAGGGAGGAATGAACGGTCATATGGACAGACAATTATTGTCAAGGAAGCGCTTTATGTTCTGTTATGTTCAATGCACTTTTCTACTTTCTGAAAAAGTGGGTTGTTTCATTCATTCATTCATTTAACAAAATGTATGCGTTGATGTCTGTGTGGCTGTTACGGTTTTTTTTTTTGTAAATGATTCATGGCTTTAGTTTTGTATCTAGGTATTAGCAACAATATAGGAAAATATGTATAGAAAAAAAAGGAAAACTGAAAGCAACAGCAACAAAATTATACCGGCAAACTTACTTACAGTGCAATCAACTCAAACCCATGACAATGACGTTACACTTTTTTGTCTTGTTTTCAATTTTCTGTTGAGTTTTTCCTTTATTTTCGTTGTTTTGTTTTCGTTCAGTTACTTTTACAAAGTGGCTGCTTTGTCTATGTTTAGATGTGTATTGGGTAATAGTTTACAATAATGCAAAGCTAAAACCCAATAAACAGTTTTAATTTAAAACTTAAACAAAGATGCCACGTTTAAGTTGTGTTACTTAAGATACCATATTGTTAATAATTTTCAGTTTTGTAAAAAGTCAGATAAGTGTATTATAAAAAATTCCTGTTGTCTTTCGGGGATACGAAATCAGGCTTAATGTTTTGTAGTCTCGAACACTTCCTCTAGACTTTTCAATCTCTTAACTTTCCTATAGAAAATTATTTATTTTTTTGTATGAATGTAAAATAGAAAATATTATTAATTTTGTTGGAAGAAAAATTATTTAGGCTGTTCTAGAAAATCGTTTATAATTTCGCTATTGCTAAATGGATTTCGCTGAATTTCAACGCTAAGACTTTCGTGATTATATGCCTTATGTATGTTGAAATAGAGATATATTATTTGTATTATGGGCTTTCAAAAAATCCATTTCAACAAATATATAGTAAATCGTATTACTATTTGAATTACAATCACTATTGAACTTGACACTTGAAATACTAAAGAGAAGAAAAATTTAAGATTTTTGTGAAATGAATTCCACAATTTCCAACAATTCTAAACCCAGCAAAAAAAAAGAACTGAAAAAGCTATGATTTTAACATTGTGTTGTCATTGGAAGGAAGTACTTAGTGGTCATTGGTAAGATGTTATTCTTTATTACTTCTTTTTCATTCATTTTGAAGTACTTCCCTTTAACAATTATTACAAATTTTTTCCGCTAAAAATTCATTTATTTTTCACTTTTTTGGAAGTAATTATTAAGAACTTCCAAAAATATGCACTTTGTTCCACTTTTGAAGTTGTGAAAATGTTCTCTTTTTGAAGAACTTCTACGTTTTTTTGCTGGGAAATTGAATTTTATTGAATTATGGCATATATTTTAAAGGATTGAAAAAAGCCAAGAGAAAACGAGAAAAAAAGCTTAAAAATTTGGGAATATTAAACCTGAGGCCAATTTTATATTAATGCCTTTACTAAATGTAAAATAAGATATAAAAATGTAAAATTCGTTAGTACTCATATATTTATGCACTTAAAGTCGATTCCCGAAAATGGCTTTATATGGGAGCTATGATAAATTATAGACCGATGTCCATTATATTTAATAGTATTATTTCCAATTACATAAAACTTATTTGTGTCGAATATCAACTTGATATGAACATTCATATGGGATTTATGCGTGTTAAAGTGATTTTCTAAAATAGGGGATATATGCGAGCTATGGTCAATTGTGGACCGATCTTTATAAAATTTGGTACAAATATTAATACTTATATAGAACATAATTTTAGAAATCACAAACAATTTCCATAGGCTTCGTCCTTATAAATTAAAAGCCCCACGTACTAAGCCGTCCAGCCAGTCAGAAGGATGGATATCGTTAGATCCCTTTAAAATGTGATTCCGAGTCGATTGGTATACTTATTTCTATGCATTATAAACATCAGCACAAACGCATACTACCCCAACCAACTTTGGTTGGGAAAGGGAAAAAGGGAAATTTCCTCTCCCAAAATGAAAACTCTTAATGGAATATTTGTACTTTATCATAAAATTTAACGAAATAGCTGTGAAAATCATTATATTTTCCTCCCCCAAAAGCTTGAGCTAGATCCGCGCCTTGTATAAATAGTGTAGGATCTTTTTAGGCAAAAACACAATGTTTACAATTTTCAATTTCAAGGTCATTTATTTTTGAACTTTGAAGATATATTGACTTCTTGATTCTTTCTGTTCAATAGATAATTTTGTTCTATTGCTAACTAAATAATAAATTTAGAAAATCTGATAAAAATGTTAAGCTATATATTGAAATAACTGTACCAAGATTTAGAAAAATTGAGATTGCTCAAGTAATTGTCAATTATTTGAAAACTGTAGAAGATAAAAAAACACACGCTAGCATATAATCGTGAAATACATTGCCTTAAAAACAAATTTTTTTGCAAGCGATGAAAAATTTTCTTTGTCCTAAGTACCCTATTTAGAGTCCTAATAGCTGCACTCCTGAAAACCATGTGGCTCTCCTTTCCAAACTCAAAATTACTTACACCTTTCATGTATGTAGTTGTATAAAGTTTTATGAGAATCTAAAAAGCCAATTAAAAGTTACAGTTTATTTTCAAAAATGTTCAATTCAGATCCTTTATGTAGTGAAAGGAATTTCAAGTTTTTAAAGAGGATGTGTCAGACATGCTTAGAGGAAGAACCCGACATTATTATATTAATATTTAGATGTCTCTTCCTGGGGACCACAAGGCAACAGCAAAGTTGATTACAAATAGTATTGTATGTAGCTTACAAAGTTGTAAGATACCCTGAGTGCTGCCAGCTAGAGCTTTTCACACATTTCAAATTTTTACGTGGTTTCGTAGCATAAACTGTGCTGAGAAAATTTAGCACCTAATATTGTTATAAGAATAGCAATCCTTAATTCTATAACTCATATATCTTATCAAAAATTTAGTTCATGTTCCTTGAAAAATAAGCAGTAGTACGACAATTTGACAGGAATAATTTTTACTTCTTTTTCTCAAGCAAAATCTCTCCTGAGAGCCATTTTATGACGAACTTTTTAAAAAAATCGAATGTCCAACTCGATCACAACATAAGAGACATTCAAAATAACCAACAGTTAAGTTTTGACTTTCTCATTACTGTAACTTAAACTATAAAAAAGCTTTCAAAAAGTCTACATAAGTAGAATTTGTTGATAGTTATTATATCTTTTATAATTTTACTTCAAAATCTAATTTGTTTTGTTTACTGGGTTATTTTTCACTCTGTCCGCCATATAGTTATGTGCATTTGAAACGTCATCGTTGCGCATCATCACTTGTATTGTTTCATTGTTTGGTTTCTGTGTTCAACATTTCTTTATGTTCTCATTTTTTTCGATTTGTTTTTCCTACTCTTTAATTTTACTGCCTCTTATTTTTTTTCGCATCCGTATTAAGGGAGGGGGTATTTTTGCTATTTCCGTATTGATTTTTTTATATTGCTATTTTTTTTTCAACTGATATTTTCACATCTATAAAGAATAGAATGAATACGAATTTTTTTATTGTTCTAACAAATAATAGTTGTCTATTTGTCTAAAGTTTTTTTTTAACAATTTCTTTTATTTATTTTATAAATAAATGAAAAACTGTATGTTATTCATTGTTATTTGGGAAAAAAACATGCAACAAACAAGTCAAAAAAGTTAATAAAGTACAATCTATTTTTTTTTCGTGAAATGTGTGCTCAGGGTATTGAATTTCTTTTAACTGAAGGTTGTTAACTTTTTTAACAATTTGTTTATGTTGTATTTTTACATAAAAATATAAGATAACTAAACAAAAGAGTAATATTTTTTTTATATTTTATGTAAATATTTAAACTTTTTTTAAGGGATTAAGTGCAGCTATTTGCTTATAGTTTTTTTAAAATCAAAGTTTATTGACATTTTGAAATATTAAATATTCACTAAAAAAAAAAATTATATATTTTAACAATTCTTTACCTAGTTCCTAGTTATTTTTTGAAACTAAGTATTAATGTATTTTTTATATAAAATGCAAGGACCGTAATCTTATCATCTCTATTGATTTTATCATATAAATTGAAGGCAGTAAGAGTTTCAATTAATATCAAATTAATTTCAATCTCCCTGGTAATTAGTTTATCAATAGATTACACAGTGGGGTTGTACTGAAATTTTTTGGAAATAAATCTGTAACTTCTGATCGGCTGGTTAGTATAGGCGTAACAGTGAAGTGTACAATGTTAAGGTTTGGAAGTGTACAACAATTCCCTCAGGGGCAAAGCGAAGGGGGCTCAAAGCAAATTTTAATGGCTAGCAATTTTTTTCTCGTTCGATTTCAGATATTTTTATGTATTGTTTTAGGCCCCAATAATGTCCGTATTCTCTATCTCGATTTTACGTTCCGTCTGTAGACAGAAAGCAGTCACACATGCTATTCTACAAGTCGATATAATTTTTTCGTTTGACTTACGTGCCTGCCAACATAAAAAACAATATAAATTGGTAAAATTTTTAGAAGAATATTTTTGAAATATTTTACTTTTTTTGAATATGTAAATCCTGATTAAAAAATGTGATAATTCAAAAATAAATAAAATTAAAATTAATTCTGTTGAAGAAATTGTTAATGCTTCAATATTTTTTGCAATAAATTCCGAATATTATGAAGAAAATCCATTTGGGGTATGACAT
>MINK01191421.1:0-12070 GCA_001735545.1 Phormia regina | reverse complement strand
TATTTTTTTTTTTCTTTTTCTGAACAATATTCCCTCTGCAAGTTTAAAACCAAAAAAAAAAAAAAACAAGCTTTATAATGGTTCATTATTACGCACAAAAAACAAAACAAAATCTTATGAATAATGAAGAATAAATATTATACGAGGAATGAAAAAGATCAACAACTATATAAGTAAAAAAATTAAGAAAAAAAAAGTTGTTTGGGAATGTATTATTAAAGTTTTTGTTATTGTTATTGTGTTGTCTTCTTTTTTTCACTTTAATAATGAGTTTTAAATTAAAATGCTCGTGCTTAACAGCTACTGGCTCTCTTTTATTTTTCCATTTTTTACTCCTTTAATTTAGAACTACAAAGAGTCGTAAATTTATGTACAACCAAAAACACAGAACATCTGCTGTCTTAACAAGATCAACAAAACATTGTATTTGGTAGGTCTTTGTTTTTAATACGTTTAGGGGAATCATGTTCAAATATACTTTTAATATCACGACTAAATAAATTTAATATGGTTTGGTATGTACTCTGTACATAAATACGTAAATATTAGTTGCAGATATGTTCTCATGTTAAGGTGCTGGTTTGCCGAACATAGTTGAGTTGATTAGGTGTATCTTGTGTTAACACTCACATCACGAAAGAAAATTCTCCTACATTAAAAAAAAAAGAAGAAAAAATCACAGTTGAGTGGTTCGTCGTCGTCGTCCTTTCTTCTGGAATTCACAACTCAATTCCAAAACTGTATATATTAAATGGATATTGATTCAATATGTAGGTGATAAAAATGAAAAATATTAAGAATCTGTTTGCTTGTAATTGAAATGTCATAATGAATTTAATTTTATTTTCTCCTACCGAAAATAATGTGTTAGTTGAAGATGTATCTACATATTCGTTTGTAACCAGGGTATTTTCATTCTCTTGATTGGGAATTTTCAAGTGATATTTTATGTTAACATACATATATAAAATATATGTGTTTATAAAGGTCCTAAACAAATGTGTAAAATTATTTAGTTTGATTTTAATACTTATAGGAGAGAAGGTTAAAGTTCACAAACACTTCTGTCTACTAACTTCAATTAAATACCAACCAATTCTGAGAAGATTTTTGAACCATAACACCTAGGATTTTTGTAAGAAAACTGGTCTCACTAATCTTAGTCTGGGCTAAAATTTTTTGAAAGGAAGCTTTCCCGACTAAAATGTTGGTAATTTCGGATTAGGAAAGGAAGTCTATCGTTCTTCTTAAGGACAACATTTTTTATACTTGCATAAATGTTTCATAATGATACTTTATTTCAATAATTATTATTATTATTATTTTAACTTTTGTATTATTTTTTTTGAAAAATAACATCAAAACAAAATTTCGTTTTTAGATAAATTTAATGAATAATTTAGTTTGATACTTTAATTGTCATAATATTTTATTTTCAAGCCTGACCTTTTCAATGACACCCAATACTTGCATAAATGCTTACAACAATCGTTTAGAAACTAACTAAAACTTGGCCACCACCTTCAGCGAAATGACCACATTTTCGTTAGAGTTCTAGTTTTTTAATTAATTTTGTCTCTTTGTGAATACAGGGAGTATCCATGATTCGAGGTTCAAGGTTAAATAACCGATTATTGCCGAAATTATTCGTTAACCGAATTGTTTTAGTAATAACATATTAGATCATATATTTATTTAATCTTTGAAATGTTACTTAGAAGACTAAAGTAGATAATATACGTCTATTCTTAAATAGATCTAATAAACCTATTTCTTGCATCAAAATGGACTTTTAGGCATAATAAGGTATAAATTTTATTCAAATTTAAATTTAATAAATCATATTTTAATATAATCTTTTCTTATTTTTCTGTGGTCAAAACCTTCTTGTTATAAATATATGTAATGTTCATAGCCTTATTATCCTTGCAGATTCAAAGGAAAATAAATATTGTTCACGAAGTTAAAAATTAAAAAATTAAATATTTCAATGTCGCATTTGGAAATAAAATTCCAAAAAAGAATAACATTTAGACGAGTAAGTAAGAAATCCAAACGTGGAGTTCAGAAAATAGGCTAATAAATATTCCATTTTGATACCTAATTTAGGGATAAGAAATATCATGAATAGTGAAATTAGTTTAATTGGCAACTTTTTATTTAGCACAAGACAAGACAATGTGTAATAAAACTTTGGAAAGAAAGAATCTATTGCATTTATGTTTGCTGAAATTAACTATTATCAATTTCAAGAATTATATGTGAAAATTAATTTGAATTTTATTAATACAAAATTTCAAAAATTTAATAAATTATAACACAAAAACAAGAATTAACTGGTTAACGCGGTTGTTCGACAACCAATTATCGGTTCTTCGTTATTCGAAAATAGACATTTTTCAATTATTTGAAACAGTTAATCCGACCAAATCGGATACCGAATAGCTGTTAATTATCGATTGATACCCCTTAAATAAATAATTCATAAAAGTTCACATAGTTAGTACTGAATTATTTTCCAACTATTTTTGGAGGAGAAACAAGTTTCTAAAGGCTGCTCTGTGGGCTGGAGGGAGACCTCCAAAATAGGACCTCGAATAAATTATATAAGAAATAATTAAAGGGTGAACAGTTTTGGTAGGCTCTCCTTCCTATCTCCTAGAAACAAATCGAAGAAAAAACAAAATTGAAGGTAAAACTGTTAAAATTTTTCGATTGCACTCCTTATACATTTTTCTTCATATAACGGCCTTAATATCTTCATAATTGTTAACCGTAATAAAAGTAATATATAAAAACTTGATAATGTTTTTAATAAGAATTTTTTGATAAATTCTTGTATAAAATCAGACAAGTAGTTTTCGAGATATGCTTCAATATGTAGTATAACTTCCTTAACTAAAGTCAATTAAGAAAAGAAGGTTAGAAGTCTAGTACTTATTAATTACGTTCTGAATAAATTGAATTAGAACTCCCGTTTAGATAAATAATTATTACATAGATAATTAAGGCATCTAAATTGATACTAGAGATCTGCAAATTATGTCTTATAAGACATTATAAGTCACTCGTTATTTTTCAAGTGTTTTAATACAAAAAAACAAACAAAGCATTAAGACCACCCTTATGATTTAAAAAATTTCTCAAAGTCTTGTATGATTTGTTTTTTTGCCACACTACTTGCACCATTTGTTGACGACAAACGCTTTGAACCGCTTGCTTTAAAGTCGCGCATACACACAACGCACTTTCTTTGCTTCGGGTAGCGAACAATACGAACAGTATTGATTGTTGTTTTTGCACATGTTGATTATAAACAACACAATTGAAAAGTAAGTTCAATTCAGACAATTTGATACTAATAATATATTTTCTACTGCACTAATTGGATTTGCTGTAGAGTACAATGTAATCACATATTAATGGCCATAATTTTATTACACGTTTTTCTAAATTGCGTTGGTCGTTTGATGAAATTAAAAGTAAAACTACCAAATACAGTAAAAACCAAAAAAGACATATTCGTATTCGAAAAGATGACGAAAAACAAAAATACTTTAACCAACTTTAATCATGTAAACAAAGACATTTAACTGTTTTAAATGTTTTACAAGACGACTGACATTGTAAAACCATAAAAAATTAATTTATGTCTACATTTATGTTAAAAGAAAAAGAAAATACTTATTTTTATACGAATACAACAAATCCGAAGAATGTCTGATTGGTTGTTCGAATATTTATGTTGTACAAGCAACAGAAATGAAACAATATTTATGTTTCTAGGAACAAATATACGAATGATTATCGTAGTAGTAGTAAGTAAGTAAATGAATGAATACATTAATGTTTTAATTTCAATATTTTAAATATTTCGAGGGGGCACAAATAGTTTTTACAGGTGCTTATGCACCTTTTGTTTCATATAAAATATTTTATGCATTCCCCCACAAGTCATGTTCGAATTTTATGTTATATATTAAATTTTTTTTATTGTTGTTGGGTTTTTGTTTTCGTTTTGGGAGTTGCCTGTTAAGTTTAATGTGCTATTGATGGTCATTATATTGCCTACATAATGACTATTTATGTTCAAATAATTCAACCTTTTGTCCAATTTATTTGGTACAATATGAAACGAGTGTCATCAAAATTGTTTTTAAAGCGTGCCTTAGTTTGACATATGTTGATCACATATATACATATACATACATATGAACGTGATCTTTTTTTACAGCAGTTTGTAGGTAGATTTTTTTAAAAGGTATTTTTGATTTGTTTGATGTTGAAAATTTAATCTGTCAAAGTTAAAGTTTGACATGTGCTCTTTTAAAGACACCTTTTTCTGAATTCCTTTGTTTTACATTTGACATAATGAGCGTTATAGGGCATTGATTAAAATCAAATCATAATTTATATCTGATTTCAAAAGATTTTTTCCACGGGTCAATTTCATGTTAAATTTAAATGAATTTATAAAAATAAAATAATAATATTTTACGCATGTTTTTGGAAATGCGTGGGTCATCTGCTGATTTTTTAAGATTAACATTAAATGCAGTAAAATTAAATATTCAATGTCAAAATACCTACACAATTTGTTTAATTATTTATCACAATCGAATGTTCGTTTTGATCAAGATGCACAAAAATTTTAAAAGATTTTTAGTTCTAGAAATATAATTACTCTGAAAGATTTAGATAGTGAAACGATAATTTTTGAAATAAATTTATAACCTTTAATCGACTGTTTGGTTTACATGGCCTTAATATAGGAGTGTACAATTTTATGTTTGGGAGGGGCACCGTACAGACCTTGCAGGGACTATTAAGGCTTAAGATAGGGTACCACCTAGCATGCATTTGAAACGCAATTTATTAAAAAATCTATCGATTTAAGAAAATATTAATGTTTTTTTCTAATCCATAAATAAAAGATTTTAAATTTGAAAATTACAAAAAATTTTACTTTTTACTGCTAAAAAGAATAAAATATTCATTATTTTCTCTAAAATAAAAATTTTCTTATAAACTCTTCTAAAACGTAGGAGAATTTCTATATCAGTCTATTGTTTTTTAGTGCTCAGTCAAAGACCTTTAAAGTCGTCGTTTTAAACACTATATTGGGTTTGGAGCGTTTCTAATAAATAAATTTCGCTTTTTCATTATTGTTTTAATACGACCCTAGCGCATTGTGTTCTGCCATTGCTTTACTAAGGAATATGAATATTTTTATACCCTACATCACAGAGCAGTAAATGAATTATTCATTTTTTATTTAAATTCGTTACGAATTAGCTAAATGTTGAATTAATTCTTTTCACACAAAAAATTGAATGAAATTTGAGTGAATTCATATGAATTTGGTAAAAATGAATTTGTAAAATGAATTGCAATTCAATTTAATTTGTAGAATGCATTGCATTTCGTTTCTAATTCATATGAATTTTTCAAAGTGAATTGCAATTCATTTCCAATTCATTTGAATTGATTTCGATTAATTCAAATGAATTATAAAAATGAATTGCAGTACAAATGTATGACTCAAAAATATTTGCAGTCAATCAAATTCAAGAACAGATCTAGTCGGTATGAAAATTCTCCTACCAAAATGAAAATATTGAGTTCAAAAATTGATAAGCCATGTTCGGGATATGCGCCTGATTATAGAAATCATTATGTTTGGAATTTGTTTCTTCAAAATGAATTTGATTCATTGCAATACATTTTTGAAACATTCTTTTGAATTCCAATTCAGTTTTTTCTGATTCATTTGGATTAATTCATAATCAATTCAAATTAATTAGAAACGAATTGAAATTCACTTTGAAAAATTCGTTTGAATTAAAAACGAATTGCAATTCATTCTACAAATTCATTTGAATTGTAAATGGATTGTAATTCACTTATAACAAATTCATCATCATTTCTTGTTGAAATAATTTAATTCAGAATTCAGTGCATGAATGATTTTCAAATTTAATAATACATTTACAACTCTGCTACACCATCATAGCGGTTTAGATTACAGCCCTTCGGGAAATTTGTGCCAATTGCAGTATTGGACCAGTCCCTCAGCATCAGTAGAGCACCAGTTGACACCTAACTCGTCACCAAAATTCTAAATGAGGACATAAACAATAAACTTTTTAAATTGATCTAAAGATGTCCATTCATCCGTCTGGCTAGCTATCCATGTAAACCTTGTGCACAAAGTACAGATCGCAATTTTGGAGATCATACAATGAAATTTGACACGTACAAGGACGAAACCTATTGAAATTGTTTGTGATCGGTCCATTATTTCACCTAGTCCCTATACAAGTGTCCCCCCGAAATAGGGTTTCAACACTCAAAAATAGGCATATTTTAATAAAATTCGGTGAATAGATGTTTTATACAAATATCAATCTTTGTACCAAATTTTATAAAGATCGGTTCTCCTCGAAAATCTTTTTAACCCATATACATATCTCATACAAATCTTAGCATCAAGTTGATATTCAACACAAATAAGTTTTATGTAAGTAGAAAGTACATTGTGAAATTTAATGAAAATCGGTCAATTATTTACAATAGGTCCCATATAAACCCACTTCCGGGAAATTCCCTAAAGTGCATTTTAATTTTGTATATTTTTGTATTGGTCACAGATCTAATATTCCCGAATTTTTATGCTGAATGTTGTAGGGTATCTATAGTTGCTCTTAACGGACTATATTTTTTTTCTCGTTCTTTCTTATATCCAACACCACCATAGTTGGGTTGGGGTGTTATGCGTTTCTGTTGATGTTTGTAACATACAGAAAATAATTATCGGACCCCCACCGTCTGTCTGGCTGTCTGTCTATGTAAACTTTGTGAGAAAAATACATGTCGCAATTTCAAAATATATCTTGATGATATATATATCTTAAGTTTTTTCGTTTAATTGTATATCTTAAGTTTTTTCGTTTAATTGTTACTGAGAGTGCAAAGAGTACAAAATGCGCTGTAAAAAATTATGGGAATTATTAGTTTGATAATGTATTTATTTAATAATAATGTTTTATTATAATTTTTTTTTACTTTTATATAAATAAATTTAAGTGTAAAGAATGCAAAAGTGCGTAAAGAATAAATTTTATTTAACAAAAAACCATCCTACTTTTCTTTTAGTGTATTTTTGTCACTCTCAAAAACACAACTGGATTTTTAGTCTTTGACATCCCTATACTATATATTTCTATCTCTCACTCTCTCCGCCTTTTCTTAGGAAAATTCAAAAATTTAAAAAAAAATAAAATCGGTTCATATTTTCTATAGTTTTAATCCCCGAGGAGGTCTACTTTGGACCACTGTAATGCTGTTCGTTCTTCAGTTACATACTGAATGCCNNGAAAATCGGTCAATTATTTACAATAGGTCCCATATAAACCCACTTCCGGGAAATGCCCTAAAGTGCATTTTAATTTTGTATATTTTTTATTGGTCACAGATCTAATATTCCCGAATTTTTATGCTGAATGTTGTAGGGTATCTATAGTAGCTCTTAACGGACAATATCTTTTTTCTCGTTCTTTCTTATATCCAACACCACCATAGTTGGGTTGGGGTGTTATTTGTTTCTGTTGATGTTTGTAAACTTTGTGAGAAAAATACATGTTGCAATTTCAAAATATATCTTGATGAAATTTGGCACATGAATGAAGCCTAACGAAATTGGTTATTATCGGTCCACCATTTCACTTAGCCTCAATACAAAAGTCTGTCCGAATAGATGTTTAACGAGCATAAATACCTTAAATATTGCAATATTTTATTGAAACAAGGGTGCAAATAAATTTTGCTTAAGTGTCTTTGCGCCAAATTTCATCAATATCAGTCTATAATTGATCATAGTTTCCATATAAACCCCTTTTTCGAAAATCACTTTAACCTGTATAAATTGCATATGTCCGTATCAAGTTAATTTTGTTACAAATGAGTTTTACATAAGAAGAAATAACATTGCCAAATTTTATGATGTTCGATTCATTATATATAATAGTTCCTATATAAATCTGCTTTCGGAAATCGCCCAAAAAAATGTATAAAACGCCCAAATTTATATAAATATTGGTTTTAACGTAGTATTCTGTTTTTGTATATTTTATTTAACCCTTGGCAAAAATATCTATCTACAATTATCCACTGGTCTAATATATGACCACTTACCGAATTTTAATGCACACGATTTAGGATACCATATGGTCGAACTTGACCTACTATGTTAGGGATGTCTGGTTAAGTTCACATGTATTCTTAAGCTTTTTCATTTAATTGTTACTGAGAGTGCAAAGAGTACAAAAAACGCTGTAAAAAATTATGGGAATTATTAGTTTGGTAATGTATTTATTTAATAATAATGTTTTAAGATAAAGTTGGAGGAAAGAGTATTATATTTTTTTTTACTTTTATATAAATAAATTTAAGTGTAAAGAATGCAAAAGTGCGTAAAGAATAAATTTTATTTAACAAAAAATGAACCATGTCTAATGTAAGCATATTATTTAGTAAACCCATCTTTTCTTTTAATGTATTTTTGTCACTCTCAAAAACACAACTGGATTTTTAGTCTTTGACATCTCTATACCATATATTTCTATCTCGTTTTTCTCCGCCTTTGCTTAGAAAAATTCAAAAATTTAAAAAAAATTAAAATCGGTTCATATTTTCTATAATTTTAAATCCCCAGGAGGTCTACTTTGGACCACTGTAATGCTGTTCGTTCTTCAGTTACATACTGAATGCCTATAAATGTTCAAAGTTTCATTTAAATCGGTTTGAAAACTTTAAAATTCAATTATGATTGAATCTATATAAATGTTTACTGAACAAGTTCACTTTTCTTAGTTTGACGACCTGTTATAGAAGGTAAAAAAGGTATAATTTTCCCATTCTACTTGAAGGTTCCAGTCATTTTAAGTAGAAAATTTGGAAATTGAAAAAAAAAAAAAATATTAAATTTTTTTGACTGTTAAACATTTTCAATCAATATTTTTATTTCAACGATAATAAAATTTTGAAAATAACGAAATTAATTGAAACAGTAGTCAAATGAAAACAAAAAACAATTCACTTGACACGCTCAATTACATGTCACGCACTCATCACTAGTTCACAATCTAATATGTTAATATGATGGTGGGTAACTAAATTACAGTTACTTTTTCCTCTTTTAGATCTTTCATCTATGATATCACGAAATTGTTGCTATAAACTTTACAAAAAAAAAAACGATGAAAATTAATTGATACTGTTGTACACGGAACATACAACCAACCGACCAGACAGTTAACCAAACAACAACCGACATCCAACAAATATCAGTTAAACAATATCGAAAATCAATTGCATTTAAAACGAAATAAAACAACAACAACAACTACGTCGTTACATTAACTGCCATGTAAAATTTAAAATCATGCAACAAACCAAAAACAAAACTTCCTAAAAATATCGAACAAAGGCAACTGAAACAAAATAAAAACTTTCTACAAATTTGTTTTGGGTCTCAACAACAAATGATCATGCGAGTACAACAACAACATTGTAACTTTTTTTTTCTTCTCTTCAATATTCGTTCGATACTTTTAGGATTTTAATGTTGTAATTCTGTTTGAGGAGGTAAAGTTTAGATCTCAATATGTATGTACGTTTGTTTGTAATGCATGCATGTTATGTTTTATTTTCCAATACATTTAAACAAACACTACAAATACAATTAAATTTAACAAATGTTAAGAAGAAGAAGAAAAAAAACGCTGATTTACGCAACTTTCTCATTCGGCAGCCAAAATGAACAAAAAATGTAGAAAATATCCCCAAAAAAATAGAAAAATAAAAATATAAAAAATTACTCTAAAGAAAAACAATGAAAAGCCTACAGCGTTTAAACGAGATGTGAGTGTTTCCTACCACCGAAACGTCCACAAAAGCCTCAATAACAACTTAAGTACAATACATTTTTTTTATGTACAATTTTGGTAATGAACTTTTGTAAAAAATAAAGTTAAGATCAAAATAACAACAGAAACAACATTAACTTTACTTACGTGTAAATTGTTTTTTATTAGGTTTTCTTTTAATTTATTTTTCTTTTTGGAAGCTGTGGCTTTAAATCAAAAGAAATTCATGCACTTCTTAACGAAAACATAAAATTAATACTTACAGTTGGTCGAGAAAAAAGTTTGGTACTTTTTACTTCAATATTTATCTTACTATATTTTCAAAAGCATTCAGTGTAAAATTCTAAATGTTTAATGTTAGCTCCAAGGGGGATTTCAATTGGTGATTTGTTCTATTTTACATAATTTTAATAACCATTTTTTTTTGTCGTGAACTGTATATTAATGAAGTATTGTTAATGTGTTTGATACGCTAGATGATGTCTTGTGGTTAAAAGGTGTAAATCCTCTGAAAAAAAGTATAAAAGAGCCCACGCTTTAATTCACTAAATCAATATTTTGGAACATATATTCTCTATGAAAATTCAAACAGGAGAAACTTTTTATATTTCACGCCCTTTTGGGATTTAAAAATATTTAAATTAAATGGTTTTTATTTTCATTTTAAGTAGACTGATAAAATGAAGTATTGTTTTGTATAATTTCGAAGAAAAAAAGAGTTACCAGGTGTGGCACAACAATACATCTATATAATAATGTAACTGTGTTTGTTTGGGCTTTATAGACGTCTAAGGCACTAGACCGATTTTTTTTAAGTTTGCACAGTATCCCAGCAAAAAAAGAACATCCAAAGAAGTCAATAAGATCCTGAACTTGTGATTCAGAAGTAGTGGATTCATTTTCATGAATTTAACATTAGGCTTTGTCATAGGAAGATGTTCTCTTTTTTGCATAACTATTCATGGAATATGAAGTCATGTACACGATGTTATGAAAAACTGATTCTTTGGATTTTTCTTTTTATTGCTGCAGGGAAATTTAATGGAATTTTTTATAATAAATAAGATTTTTAATAAAATTAAAATTTTGTCAAAAATATTTGAAAAAAGATCTTCTGAATACATTTTTAATTACATCTTTGTATGTCGTTTTTATTACTTTTTAAGACCCCGAAAATATCTATTGATATGTTGGAATTAGAAAAACTAAACTTCCGTAAAAATGACTTCCGTTTATTTTTGCTGAGATCTTTTTGTGAAAGATTTCAAATTTTATGGGTACTGTTTTCTTGTTGTGCAAATGAAATAAAAATAACATAGATAGGACCGGTAAAAGTGAGAATATGTTGTAGGTATATACTTTTTTATAAATTAGCCTATATATTTGGGATGAAAACGGGAAGGATAGGTCCTGGGGGAATGATACCTCCTAGAAAGGAAATATTATTAGCAGTATTACAAGAGATGTACTGGTCAACAGTCCTCAAATTTCGTGATTAATATGTTGCATTTATAAAATAAAACGAGAGAAAAAGGTATAGTCGGTCAAGCCCGACCATATAATACCTTACACCTTTGCCTATGTGTACCAAAATTCGGGAAAGAGCCAATTATGGACCTATATTTGTATTAAGTGAAAAATAAAAAAATACTAATGCAGAATATTACATCGTTTCTAAGATTCACATGTATTTAAGCACTTTTTGGTGATTTCCGAAATTGGGTCTTATATGAGAGTTATGGCCAATTATTTAGCGATCTTCATAAAATTTTGCATTATCATTTATATTTATAAAAGTGTTATTTGTGTAGAATATAATGTTAATACTAACATTTTTATGGGAGTTATGCACGTCATAGTGATTTTCGAAAGGGGGGTTTACATGGGAGCTATAGCCAATTATGGCCGATCTTCGCGAAGTAATTAAAATAATTTTGAGTGTTAAAACTCTATTTCGGGGAGAACAATTGCATGGTGGCTAGGTGAAATAATAGCCCGATCATGACCAAAATAAACAGGATGGGTCCCGGGCCTACCCATCCCCTATACAATGTTAATAATAGTTATACACTACATCACCATAAGTGGTTGGGATATTAGTGTTTGTGCAAATATTGCAACGTAGAGTAAAAATCTTCCTACCC
>MINK01191420.1:0-14180 GCA_001735545.1 Phormia regina | reverse complement strand
TCATGGACTTATGATCCCTGCAGGATCCTTGTTACAAATTCAGAAATTTATAAAATTTTGATATTTTAATTCGCATTTTATTAAATATCCATAGAAGTAAACTTGGGATTTAGAAAGAGTCCAACTCGAATCATTTCCAATTAATTTTAAAACAGGCTTGTCATTAGAAAATGTTCTATTTCTAATCCTTATTTAGTGAAAGTAAAGTCATTTATTTATTTTTGCTGGAATGTAATAGATATTTTAAAAATGCAGTTGACTTAAATTTGAATTTGGTATAAAAAAATATGAAATTATAACACCAACAAATCAAAATTTCGGTTAATCGCTTATTCGACACAAATTATTCCGTTTATTCGTTACTAGAAAATAGACAGTTTTCAAGTATTCGAACAATTAATCGGTTAACCGACTGGCGGTTAATAGATTGGATACTTTAATTGCTATCAGTTCTCCTCCAAATCAACTCAAATTGCCTCAACTCTGGTCGGGTAATCGTTAACCTAAAGTAAAGAGAACCGGTTCAATATTAGTCACGTGACAATTTCTCATTGCTAGTGACCGGTCTCATTTCCGGAGAACTCAAAATGCCTCAACTCTGGTCGGGAGATTGTTAACGAATTACAACTCAATTCATCAATGCTAGTGCCCGTTCTCATTTCCGGAGCTTTATGTGATAGGAACATGTTACTATTACATGGGGTTGTCATTGAAGGTAACTAATTAGCATCTTAGAACTGATCATTGGACTGGTCCAAAAGGACAAGTTCAATCTATATTAATGCAATAAAAAAACGAGAGAAGAATGTATAGTCGGTCAAGACCGACCATATGATACCCTACACCACTTGCGCTATTTGTACCGAAATCGGAAGGAGCCAATTTTGACCTTACTTGCTATTAAGTGAAAATAAAAACATTAACTATTACAGCAGAATATTACGTCGATACTAAGATCACATGTATTTATGCACTTTTTGGTTTTCCCGAATTGGGTCTTATATGGGAGCTGATGGTCAATTATGGACCGATCTTGATGAAATTGCACTGTCGCTTATACTGATATAAAGTGTATCGACTCAAAAAGTGATTCTGAGTCGAACGGTATACTTTAAGGTGGGTGTAGGA
The DNA here is from genome assembly GCA_001735545.1 of Phormia regina. Classification (NCBI taxonomy): domain Eukaryota; kingdom Metazoa; phylum Arthropoda; class Insecta; order Diptera; family Calliphoridae; genus Phormia; species Phormia regina. The sequence continues at coordinate 13,052 of MINK01191420.1, read as the reverse complement.
AAAGTTTTTTCTCTGCGTTACAATATTTGCACAAACACATAATACCCCAACCACCTATGGTGGTGTAGGGTATAATGAACAATATTTTATTTTTAGACATTTCTTTTTTTATTTAATTTATGTTTATTTTTATTTTATAATTTTTCGTTTATATCGTTGATGACACACCGAAATACAACGAACGCCAGTATTTTTTCCCATATTTTGTATATTTTTTTCATTTCACTTAAATTCAATACCAAACAAATCTTATATAAGATAAATAATTTGGCAAAATTTTGTCTCCCCCTCCTAGTGCCCTATCCTGCTTTTAACAGACGGGCTAGACATAGCTAAATCAACTCTGAACTAGGAAATAGAAAATATATACTTTATCAATATAACTCCCCAATATTACGGTGGGTATAAAAAAAGAGTCTGATTTCCCCATGCAAGGTCAAAATCGCTAGATTGACTTCTATTTATTTTAGCAATATTTTGGCTTTATAAATTTTAACTCATTTTTATTCGAGTTCTTGATATATTCTCTACAATTTGATGCAAAAAAATATATAAAATTGATATCAACAAGCAGACGGACGGGATAGAAGGACATCATTATATCGACTTTTCTATCAATCCAAATTTGAAATTTTTATAACTATCTAATAGTTTAATAGCAGATTAAAATTGTCAGATTGATTCCGCCTATAAGATTAAACTGAGGCGATCTATTTTAGCTATAGTATTTAGTAAGTTTTCGACTTTTTTAACAAAATTTAAATATTTTAAAACTATGATGATTAAAATATTAATATATTTTTAAGAAATTTCTGAATGTTGAAACTCTATTATAGGGGCTAGCGAATAATGTACCGGTCACAATCAATAGGCTTTGTTCTCTGACATAAAAGACACACGTACGAAATTTCATTGAATTATCTTCAAAATTGCAACGTGTACTCCGTGCACAATGTTTAGATGGACAGCCAGCCAGACGGATGGAGGGAGTAATTCGATTTAAAAAGTGATTGAGATACTATAAGGCGGATGTTGGATAACTGTTTCTATGCGTTACAAACATCAGCGGAAACCCATCTATGGAGGTAAAATATTTTTTTTCGAACAATTGTTTCAAAATAGCTCCGAAACTTTGAGGGGATATAAAATTATTTTAGAACACCTTAAATTATATCGTATTTCGCACATTCAAGTCTACCACATAGAAAAATTATGCTCACTGTTATTGAGTTATAATGAAATATAAGCGGATAATCGGCTTATTTAGGGCGAAATATTAGACACGCCTGGAGTGTCGAAATCCAACAATTATTATTATTATTATTATTATTATTATTATTATTATTATTATTATTATTATTATTTTAAGGAGGACGATGAAAAATTTGTTTATCGATCAGTATAATTTCACATTTTAATATCCTTTACCGTAGTTTATAATTTCTAAAACTTTCGTCGGAGTGCAAAAAATTGTCGTTTTATTACCATAGGGACCATGTGTCCTTTGAAATAGCTGAAATATGTAGTATATACATTAGAGTGCTCCAAAAAAACAAAGTTTCGAATTTGTGTATTTTAAATGGAAATTTTCTTAAAAATTTATAACCCACATAATTCTAAATATAAATCAAGAGTTTCATACAATTTGGATGATATTAACCCATAAATTTTAAAAGTCAAAGGTCAAATTTTGTAATATTTGCAATTTTTGATGGAAACTAGCCGTAATGTTATCTATTTTTCGGTAGATTATCATAAAACTTATGAAATTTATTTATTAACAACTGATATTTACAATGATAGTGAAAAAATGAAATTAACCCTTACACGGCCTTGGGGTCAAAATGATTTTTTAAAAACATGCCAATTTTAATATATTTCAATAAAACTCGTTTGCAATCCCATTAATTCAGCAAATTGATAAAAAAAATGGGTATTAACGTTTTAACGTTTTCCGTTTTTATTTCTTTAGTATAGAATTGGATTTAAGTGATTAGAAGGAACTAGAAATAAAATAGGTGAAATCAAGCGTTTTTCAACGCTTGTTGAAGATGGAATATTACTTTGTAAGACTTTATGTAACTTTTAGATTCCTTAGGCTTTACTGTTATGTAGCATAAAGTAATGCTAAGCTTTCAAAACAAAGGTTATTCTTCACTGGCATACTGAACATGATATTATATATCATCTTTAGGAAGGGCCGTGTTTCAAACTAATAAAGTTATAGAGCTTTTTATATTTTTCTGAATTTTAAAAATATTCTTACCCTATTTATTAATTTCATAGGCATTTAAATTTATAATCTTACTTAAAATGTTACCCTTAGGATCATAAAATCACCACAATATTTTTATTAATCCAAACCACAGTGCTCAATTTTTCTCCAGCAATATAAAACAATAAGGTTTTCAAACATTAACTAAGTGTTAATATCATATATGGGAACATACTAAAGTGGCTCCATTAGTCCTATAAAATATAAGAAACTCTATTTTAAAAACTCTACACAAATACAAGCATACATACATACATACACTGACACACATTAAAACATAAGGGAGAGACAAAAGATTGAATGAGGATAAAATGTGTGTTAATGGCCAGCCAAACAAATAACAGTAGCAGTAGCAACATCAACAAATAAAAGTTTTTGAAAACCACAAAAATGATCTAACAAAAACACACATACAAAATAATTTATATAGAAAGTTTTTGGGTCGAATAAAGTACAAACAAAAAAAGAAAAAAGACATATACGAATGAGTGTTCTTAATTATCATTGAAATTAGAATTTTTTTGCCTCTAAATTACAATTTGTTTGTTTGAGTTAAAATGTTGATTGTTAAAATGTATAGTTCTTTTTTTTATTTTCGAAAAACTCAGCCCAAAGTCCCCATACAATCTTTAGTTAACAAATAAACAAACATTTTTTTATGCTGCTGGTTCTAACGCTATGTATGGCTGCTTTAGTACCAGCATGTTTTTAGCCATTAAATTGCAACTTTTCCTTGTCACAAATTGACTTAATGATGCTTTTGGTGGTGTACTTCCGGTTTTTGTTATAGACCAAATACATGCACACACTCATACTTTAACAATAATTGTATACACAGACGTATATGTATTATAAGGTTTTGCTTGAAATGCATATGTATGTTAATAATGTTTGTTTGCATAAAGTTGGCACAAATAATACTTTTATTAGTACCAATGGTTCATAAAAAGTACCAGACTATTAAACGTTTCTTTAAGGACTATTGAATAAGATTTATATTTTACTAAAAATTATTTCAAATTCAAAAATTTAAAAGAATTAAAAGAAGATTTAGTTACAAATTAACTCAACAATTTCTTTATCCAATAATTGTTATCATTTAGTCCAAAAGGCCGTCTATAGTACAATATTAAGTACTTTCTGTTTATCCCTGTTCGCTTTGGCTTTGTTATGTTTAGCTTTATTCGTTTTATAAGTATTTGTTTGTGTTTGTTGAGAGCATTAGTTAACGGTTTAGTTTGAGTAGTGTTTTCGAAATAGTATTTGATCCCTGTGGTCATATAATGATGTGGTAATAGGTCTCTATGTGGTTATTTACACGCAAAATTTTTTTTATTTACAAAAAACCCTCGAACAAAGACAAAAACAACACTAACTGCAGCAGCCATAATACACGTTTATTTAGTCAATTTATTTTCTAATTTTTCCACTTTATTTCAATGCGTTCATTGGTGTTTTAAAATACTGGGAAACTAAATATAAGATATCAGTTCTATTTTGAGGTTAGTAATTTAAATAAGTTTGTTTTTGTTGGACTGAAAAAAAAAATCAACTTAATTCGTAAAATAAACAATTTTAATCCGATGACCACAAAATAATTAAAAATTCGCTTTATGTTTTGAAATTCATTTAACAATGTATTGATTGGTATCAACAGCACCTTAAAGTAGGCAATATTTTAATTTGTTGTTTTGTTGTTATAAGTATGCTTTAAATTAAAAATTTAAAAACATTCATTAACTAAATAAAAACAAGTGAAACAAATGTGTACTATGAAAACTGTGGAAGCTCTAGAAATGATAATTCAGTTTTTATATAGTATATGAATGTCCAGAGCTGAACGAAATTATATGCAGATTATTTGGGAAACACTTACAAAACAATATTTCTGGGTTTTTCATATCGACAAACAATAATTCTGGGAAAGCTGATATCAATGTTTTTATAATCAGGATCCACTTTTTTTAATTATTAGGTAAAAAATATATTTCAGAATTTTAGTTCTTTTTTTTTTGCAGAATGTTATATCTGTACTTCTCTGAAGTGTGTTACTGTCGCTTATGCAGACGATGTCGGAGTGGCTGTATCTGGGAAATATCTAGATAGTATGTCACAACGCCTGCAAACTGCTCTGGGCCTACTTAGTGTATGGAGCACAACTAGTAGCATCCATAAGATACGAGATTCCGTCTTTCCCATTACCACGCCCGAGTGGTGTTGAATTGAAGGTGTCCGATAGTCCAAAGTATCTATTATAATGGATTCCATACTGTCCTGGCTCCAGAATACAAAAGCCTCAAAGGCTGGAATAGCCCCATATATATGTGTAGGAAATCCATTGGGAAATCTTGGGGAGTAAATCCTAGGAATACAAAATGGCTCTTTGATACGGTGATGAAGGCTATACTTATGTATGGAGCGTTAGTATGGTGGAAGGCTATGAAGAAATCCATCTTTTTCGGAATCTTTAAAAGGATTCTGAGTAGTTCGGCGCTGCTCATTACAAGCGCTTTACGTACAACCCCATCTAACGTCCTATTCGTTCTAATGAACTGACTACCGGTGAACCTTATGGCCTAAGAGATCGCCATCATGTCGGCGACTTGGCTCAGAACTATAGGTGCATGGACTGACAAAGAATACGGTCATGTAACCGTTTTAAGATTATTTGATGACATTATTTTCAATATTTACTATTGCACTCCTATACCTTTTCTTGACAGAGGCTTCTCAGTGTCGATCTCGACTGCTCTTGTACTGAGAGATAGTTCAGTGGAGGTTTACACTGATGGATCCAAATCTGTCGATATGTTTGGGTGTCTTCATTCTCGAATAAAGAAAAAGTATCTCCTACAGATTGCCGGATCACTGCAGCATTCTTCAAGCAGAAATCTTGGCCATAAAAAGAACGGTAAACTGGTTGATGTACTACAAGGTATTCGCTGTGGATAGCCAGATCTGTACGGATAGTCATGATGTGATTAACTCACTCTCGTTGTAGTTTCAACATCCAGGCTGGTACATATCCCTAAACGAGATGGCGTTACATTCAAATCTGGAGCTAGTCTGGGTTAGAAGTCATTCTAATTCTCGGGGTAATATTATTGCGGACGAACTGACCGAAAATGGTTCCCTTTTCTGATATGAATATGTGTATCAACTGGTCTTAGTAATGCTTTTTTCCTGCAGATCTATGATACTGCGGAATCTATGGCACATGACAGATGGTCAAATCTATCCATATGCTCAATCTCGAGGCAAATATGGCCCCATTATGATGGAACTCGGTCAAACATGTTTCTGGGACTACCAAGGCAACGGTTACGTATTCTAATATCCGTTGTCAAAGGGCACTGGCTTGCTGGTGCGCATGTTAGGAAATTGGGACTCCCTTTTAACAACTTCTGTAGGAATTGCTTTGATGAAGAGGTGGAGGAAACAGTGGAGCACTTCCTATGTCACTGCCCGGCTCTGTCGGAAATAAGGAATGATAAACTCGCCAGTCCGATTCCGCATGTACTGCCTGATCTCTCTCATATGGACATAAAATCAACTTCTTTATGCATGTGTCAGGTGGGTTCGATTTGAACGTAGTTTTTTACATGTGAGTTATACTACATGATCACAACGGGACCAAATTGGACCCACGTGAGCTGTCCAGAAATTCTTCGGATAGCTGCCTGACCACTCAACATAACCTAATATCTGTTGTTCTATATATTGGGATTAAATGGGTCTAAAATCGACGCTTCATTCAGACAAGGTTAAATGTAACGGAATGTGCTTTGAGGAAACTGCTTGAGTGGGCTATCAAATGGCATTAACCCATTAAAAACAGTAATAGTTCTCTTTACAAACTACCTAAAACTTGAAAGAACTCCACTTGTTAGAATTGAGGCGAAATTTCTAGATGTAATTATCGGTCGAAAATTAAAATGATTACCAAACCTAAGGGAAAACTGAGAGATAAATAACAAGCATTTGAATTGAAGTATACACTAATGGATCCAAGAAAAAAATGGGATATTAACTACAGCGCTAGGCTATATAATGCATAAAATATCTTTCAATCATAGGTTTTGCCTTGTATGAGGCAGCCAAACTTATATCTATGAGATCTATATTTATATATTTACGAACGATATCATATCTACGATAAAGGCTCCTTGTAACAGAAATATTAGATCAAAGATAATCAGCCGTTGTTATTGAAACTTTCCGCTGGGTACCGGGTCATAATAATATACAAGGAAAAGAATATGCTGATGTTTTGACACAAGCAGGAGCATATATGAATATAGCACTGCTTTCAAAAGCGTCTATCCGGTTTTGAACTCAATTTATCTTAGAATACGGGAGTAATTCAATAGTAAATCAGAGGAGATTTGGCGAAACTCACCATGTTGCAAACAAACAAAAATATTATGGAAACCAAAGGATAAAAATACGTTAAAGTCTTTATTTAATGTGAAGAAATGCAAACTGTGACGATATATTGGTATTATTACAGACCATAATGAACAGAAAGCTATCATAATATATTGTCTGCAATAATATGCTGTATATTTAACCCCCAAAAGGAAAAGCCAATTGTTTTTTCAGTTAAGATTAGTCAATCCCATAAGTTGACCCTGGACATATCTCAAATAACATAATTCAGACGACAATAAAACCACGTTACAATATTTCAATAATTCAAAATATATTTTTTCGTTGTGTAATGCTCTTCTTAATCAAAATAGCAGTACATTGAATCAACGAATTGTTCATTGAGTTTAAAACAAATTGAATCAAATAACTGATTTACATTTTCTCTATGAAATACATTTAATTAAAGGTTTCAATGTACTGCTGTTAATAGCATTATTTTTTTTTTTTTAATTTAATAATAAAGAATGCTTTCGTCGAAACAACAAATTCATACGTTAAATTAAAAAACTAATGAAGTTCTTTAGTTAAAGCAAATATTTTCATTGGATACATCCATACTTGTGGCTATATCCTCTATTTTGAACCCCTTAATAGTTTAAAATATGAATATCATTTGGACTCCTAAAAAGATTAGATACTTTAAAAATAAATCATTGAAAATTCAAAAGGATTTCAGAACACTGTAAGTTTGGAACTCTTGACATAGAATTAAGTGCAACATATTTTACACCTCCTTTCTTTATGCTCACATTTAACGATCACCTTTTCCGGTGATTAGATAAGGAAATAATGTTACAGTCTTATTGGTCTATCAAATGTTAAAAGGTATCTATCTGTTCTCTTGTAAGGTTCTGCGATTAGTTTAGGGAAAATAAAAAAATTTTCGACCAAACTAACGCAATTTTGGAATATTTGCCCTTTTATCAATGATATTTAAAAAACGTGTCCTTCCATTTTTATAATTTTTCCATAAAATGTTCCCTAAAGTGCTAACATTATCATATAAAAAAGTAGAGTAGGACCATGGGGAGATGCTGAGAAAATTAAAATTTCTCATAAAAAAAAACTCATTTTGAGCTAAAGATTGTTTAAATGAGTTTTTTTTACTAAATTTTAATTTCTCAGTATCCCTGATTATCCCACGCTAAATTTTTTATATGTTAGTCCCAACATTTTAGGGACCATTTTAGAAAAAAATTATCAAAATGGAAGACATGTTATTTTTAATATCCTTGATGCAAGTACGAATATTGATTTAATTATCCTTTTCTTTTAAAAGACCGAGTTTTCAGGAAAATATTTGGAAGCTGGATTTATTAGGCATTAATTTGAGCCAAAGACCGTTCAAATCGGACAAATAGGTCCGAAGATATATTAACTTAAATTTCATATATTTATGAAAAATTCTGAGAAGAGCAAATTTTGAACCGCGATAAAATCTAAACTATAACGAATTTGAAAATTTTGATGAACTTTGAATTTTGTATTGATGTAATGAGTCTGTGTACCGAATTTCATAGAAATCGGAGATGGTGATGTTCGTCTGGTGTTCGAAATTTATAATCAAATAGCACTGAAAAAAAACAATGATATAAAATTGCAAAAATATTCAAACACAACTAAGTACATCAAACTTAATAAACTACATAATTAATTTTCTCTTAATAAATTTTATACAAACATACATCACAAGGTATGTATATCATAACATTCCTTCCTTCCTCATAAAATTTTTGTTAAAACTGCTTTTCTATAAATCTTAATTAACGGGCCAAGAATTCCACCAGGAAACTTCTGTAGAACAATTTTTTTTTCTGCTCTTCCTGGCCTACAACAATCTCTTGTCGAGTGTAATGAATAACAAACATTAAATCAAAGTTCTTCCAAATACTTTTTAACATCTTTTGACATTTAACATAATTTTTCTTCAAAGATCCTTGTAGCTATACAAACGCTATACACGCATACAAACACAAACTCTTACAACGACTGTTGCTCAATTACCTTTACAAACAAGCAATTAGTCAGGTAGAAAAATTATACAAGAGAAAAACAACAACTAAAGCAAAAAATTATTTATATATAAAAATACTTTTAGTTGTAATTAATTTTTATTTTACAACTTCATAAAAAAAATTATGCGAAAACATCAACAAAACTAACAAGATATTGTACAGAGAGTAAATACACATTAAATTAAAAGAAATGCTGAACTGGCTCTTCAAGGAGACCAAAAAAGGTAAAATAGGAAGGAGCTTATTAACAAAGTTGTTGTAATAAGTTAAAAGAAAATCACAAAGTCAGTAAAAAAAAAGATAAAGTAAATAAACTATGGAAATTATGATTGAAATCACAATTTTTATATCAAATTAAATATTAAAATTATTATAAGATAAAAATAGTTTGGAAGCTATAGGGAATGGACAGAAAAAGAAGTATTTAATTTAATAATGTTTTATATAAACATTTGGTATTTTTGATATGGATTGGATTTTAAAAATATTGAATAAATATTTAAATTTAGCATGACAGCAGTTTCTAAGTTAGGCTGGCTAGAAGATAGTTTAGTTCGTAAGTAAAAATATTTCTTAATACCGATAATTGAAGATAATCGAAAAAAATCCGCATATAATTATAGAATATAATCCAAATTACATAATATTTATAACGCTAGGATTACTCTTTTAGTCTAACCAAATCAAATTTGACTTTTTTGCCATAAATCAAGAAAAATTTTCACAGGATATCAAAAATAATAGTTTTGGATTTGTCCCGAAAATATTTCCAGTCTGGGCGTACAATATATTGCAATAATTTCTATATATTTATTGTTGTTTGAGCTCAACAGACGTGTTTTATTTTTACTTCGAATTAAATCGTTATTTTAATGATACTATCGGTCAAAAATATAAATTACACCCGTACAATACATATTACGCGAATGGACGCGTTTATTTTTATAAAATATTTTAAATAAAAATAGAATAAAGATCTATTTAAATTGAAAAAGAAATTAAATATAATCTGATGACAGCTTGTATTTAACCGCCAAACATTTCAATCGTGTTCGCTCCCGCTCCTCCGCTTTGTTGACAATTAATAATTGTTCAACCAAAGAAAGCAACTCAGCTGTTGATGGAAAGTTGCCAGAAAACAGTTTAAAACTTGCTGCTGAACATGCTACCCAAACCCCCCGACAAAACAGATATAACAGAATTTGTTCTGTGGATGACGAATGGCTCTTGACTGAAAAAAGAAGAGTTCGAAGAGAGTGGCAACTGCACAGATCCGCTCAACTCAAATCGAAGCTAAGAGAATGCTACTAGAGTATCAAAAAACTTAATCACTGAATCAATATTTGGAAAATATTGATTCAGTGATTCAATATACTCACTATGGCCGTATTCAATATACTCACTATGGAGAGCTACGAAGAATTTAAAAAGACCAATAAGCCCCCTTTACGATAAGTAGGCCCCCTCTACGAAATGCAAATGGATACTGGGCAAGAAATAATACCGAAAAGGGAAATCTGTTTATTAGTCATCTAAAGAACGTGTTTTCCTCAAATTTATCAGATGAAATAATGAAGTTGCCACTTGTTGTACCCTTGTACCCTGTTTTAGAGCAGCTGAATCCCTTTGTTTTGATATTCGAGAGATCGACAAGGCTATTGTTGATTTAAACTCCAAAAAAGTACCTGGTATTGACAAGATCAGTAACAAAATGCTTTTGGAGCTACCTCGAGTAACAATAAGAATAAAGCTTTATATTTTTAATGCTATATTACGCCTTGAATATTATCCACCAGAATGAAAGGTCTCATTGGTTACAATGATACCTAAGCACGGAAAAGATCACATTAAAGTAGAATCGTATAGGCCTATTAGCCTGTTGTCGAATATATCAAAACATATCAAAACATAGCACCATAGAACATACTCACAGGCTAATAAATGTTATATCTAAGACAATTGAAGAAAATAAATAATGCTCTGCTCTCCTCATTGACGTTTCTCAAGCCTTCGATAAAGTATGGCACGAAGGATTATTGTTTAAAATTAAACAATATTTAGCCACAAATACGCATAAGCTGCTAGAAAGCTATTTAACTCATCGAAATTTATAAGCTCACCGCAGACCATTGAAGCAGGTGTACCCCAAATGCTATGGCTAAATTTAAAGTCTATATAAGTAGTAACTTCAGTGAAATGTTTAAAATACTTTATATTTAAATACCAACATTAAACTTAACTCTTTCCAGCCTAAAGCCCAAATACCAAATACACAATAAATCTTAGGTTCTTAGATGAGTCATTAATAGCTTTAGCAACTACATTGTTATCTATTCTTCCATCACGGGCCAGGACTCAAGTAAGTTTAACCAACAAATTTCACGCGATCTCCGGCTTTCATTAACAATCTTTGATGCGGTGTGCACCCCTGACACAGAACTGATGACCGCTTGGCATATTCTTATTTGATTTTCCATTATACTACACCCATTGTACGGCTATAGTTCGACTTCGGTAATGATACGATAGTCGGATAGACCGCTTTGCATATTCTTATTTGGTTTTCCATTATGTGCGGCTATATTTATGGCCATCACTTCAACTTCTATCCAATTGTGCAGAGAAGATGCCAAATCCGACTTTATCTCCTGTTTTTGAACTATATGTGAAGATTTGGACACATAACTGATGAGCGCTTTGCATATTCTTATTTGATTTTCCATTATGTGCTGCTATATTTATGGCCATCACTTCAACTTCGATAATGATACAATAGGCGGATAGACTGTGGGACTATCTAACATCCAATTATGCAGAGAAGATGCCAAATCCGACTTTATCTCCTCTTTTTGAACTATCTGTGAAGATTTGGATTTCTGCTTCGATTATATAGTAAATATTATCATAGTATATCCCTTTTGGAACGTGTACCATGAATCCAGGGTGCAGAAATCTTCTTCACTTCGATATCCAGCGGTAGACAATTTAGTACAGTGAACGATGTCTTAGATAGGGTAGTTCATCCTCATTAAACCTTCGAACTTTCCTTAGTGGTTCCTTTTTTCCAAGGCTGGCCACCAAACTTTAAAATAGAATTAGTCTAATTACACATTTGCAAAGCCAGTATCATTTTTGGGGTTGAGTCTGCAGTTTAGGAGAATTTCCTAGAGCAAAACAAGGCAGATGCTACTTTTGTGGTTCTTGATTATTATTCACTATCCAAGATAAGTTCCAAACGTTTGACTTGATTAGATAGTGATAATGATACTTCGTTAATATTAGAAGTTGTGAATTCCGGGATCTTGTATGGTGGTAAATAATATCCGTTCAGTTTTGGTTTGGTTGACCCCCAGTCCACATTCCTGATACCATTTCGCAAGTAGATTAAGTGCAGATTCCAATACTTCCGAGAGGAGTTTTGGGATCTTGCCAATGGCTAACACATTTGCATATGTAATGGTTTTGCTACATGTTCTTTCCATGGTCTTAAGTTGAGTGTTAATATTAAGTGGAATGAGGACAATACATCAACTTGTGATCTGCCTCTGGTGGCCATTCTCTGGAGGCGCCCAATTCATGTTTTTTTAATCCACCTAAATCTTAGTAGTTTTCTGACGAAAGAGATGACCTCTGGGTCAATTCTCAATTATCGAAAATAGTCGAAAATAACTTCTATATGAACTTCCTTATAGCAAAGTGGTCTTTCAATGTGACCAACAAGATTATGTAGCACGGTTTCAGTAGATTTTCCTTTCATATAAGCATTCTGTAAGTTGGATAGACCATTTGCGTCAACGTATGATTTAATGAGAGTGTCAATAATTCATCCAGGGATATAAGATGGAACGAGAATAGACTGATTGCTGTTTAGTCTTTAGCCTTCGTATGCGATGTCTTCCCCCTTGGGAACAGATGCGGATCTAGCTCAAGCTTTTGGAGGAAGAAAATAGAATGACTTTCACAATTATTTCCTTAAAATTTATGATTTAGTACATATTTTCCATTAGGAGTTTTCATTTTGGGGAGGGAAAATTTCCCTCCCCGTGTATCCGCGCCTGCTTGGGAATGAATACTAATAGTTTATTTTTAATCAGTTCGGTTCAACTATTAGTTTAGGAGATACAGCTTTATTTGCTTGGTTTTTTACATTTAGTAATTTAGTAAAACATTTCTGCAAGATGCGCTTAAAATTGAAACGAATATAATAAATGAAAACTTTAACTCTGTCAATACACTGGTGCATATTCCTATAAACGCACACTACTTTTTTTTAAAGAGGTAAAAATTAAACAAGAAAATATTTAGGGGGCTATAAATTTGTGTATTAAATT
>MINK01191419.1:6289-17034 GCA_001735545.1 Phormia regina | reverse complement strand
ATTTGAACCCGGGACCTCCCGCACCCTAAGCGGAAATCATACCCCTAGACCAACGAGCCGTTGTATTAATTTTGTTTAACAAATATTGAGAGACACAGAAAAATTATTTACGAAAATGCTTAATGAAAATAGATGAAATTGTATCGTTGGTTAAAAAAAAAAAATTATTTATTGTTTTTGGCAACAATATGTTAAATAAAATTTTTATTTTTTTAGTTATAAAGAAGTTGTGTGCATTTAAATTTTGACAACATTTATATCTATTAAAAAACTCGAGAAATACTAGAACTTTATAAACTTCTTATCCACATACATATATGAATCCCAACCAATATATTAAAATTTTAAAGGTTTTAACTTTTCCACACATTAATACAATTTACTTTTTTTACTTCATTTTATAGAGTATTAAAATTTTTATTTAAATAAATAAAAAATTTATTTCTTTTTAAATAGCTTTTTACGATGAATTCAAGCGATTAATCGAAAAAAAACTATGTTGCAAACTGTTAGAAAAATGTTTCTTATCATTCAGAAACTTATATCAAAAACCACTAACAACAAATATACACTAGTGGTCGCATTCATCCATCTATATACATACATAAATCTCACAAATATTCACTTTCTATATAAATCTTTTATAAATCCATACACACACACTCTCTTAATTTCTTTCACTATATCATTTATTTATTCATAACATTCCCTCCCTCTATCAATTTATATCGCTCTTTGAGTTTGATAAAAGTTTAATTTTTATATTTTCTTTTTAGATATCCTCCATTATTTTTCCTTTTTTTTATTATTGTTAGTGTTTGTGTGAGAGTTTGTTGTTGAAGCCGGACATCCTTTTGGGAAAAATGTTGTTTAAAAATGCGCTAAAACATTTTTCATAATGTTTTTATCTTTTTCTCATGTTTTATCTTTCTTTTTTTTTATAAAAATCTTCATTTTATAGAGATTATTTTTCTATATATTAAAAATCCATTTTCCACTGGATGAGCAGCTATTCAGTTTTGAAAATATGTTGACTATTCCGTTTGCTGTCGCTTGTAGCTGTCGCCAGTGTGTCAATATGACAGTTGACATATATAGTTTGTTGTATTAGGCTTTTCTTTGTGGTAACATCGAATATCTTTTATGTATGTAGTGGATGGTTTTGGCGTTTCATCAGAAAAATTTAAGTTTTTTGCTAAAAAATTTGAAAGAGAACAGTGGAAAAATGTATTTAAATAATAAATAAAGTTTAACTAAGATGAAGAGGAAAATATTTCTTAAGAGATTTTTAATAGATTTTTAAGACTTAAATTGTGGCAGTATTTAGTGGCCGAAATGGTAATAAATCTTATCTCAGTAATATAAATAAAAAAATTAATTTGAAAACCAAAGTACATTTCCTTAAAATATTAGCACAGTTCCACTGTTGCTGCAATGATTTCAGCATAACACAGTAGCCATCAGCACAAAACAGTTAACAAAAAACTTAATGGGCGTTACATTTCGTCCTTTATGGGTGTCTATTAGCTTTGAACTTTTTTTGCGACACGTGAACATAGTTCAATTACTATTCATTACAGTTTTCCCCATTTTTTTCATACAAACGAATTATTTGTTTTTTTCTTTCTTTGTCATCAATCTCTTTCATTCGCTTAGTAAATTTTCCTCCTATAAAGGATTCCATTTGATTTTCCCCTTTCTCAAGAGTCCTTTTAAATATAACATACAATCAAAGTATGTAATGTATATTAATTGTCAATACAGGCACGTGTCCAGTATGTTTTTTGAAAGTCTTCCGCTTAAGAGTATCAATGCTTTTGTAAACTCTAGTCAATTTGTCATTTCATTGACTTTTTTTTAAGTGTATGTTTGTTTATAGGAATAATATTAAACGGATATTATGGTCATCGTAAATTAGCCTAAAGAGTGTGTGTTTTAAATTAAATGGATCGTATTATTATTATTATTGTTATGAAGTTGATGTTGTTGCCGTTTTATTATTTGTTTAATATTCGTATTGATATTGGTATTGTTATTACAAATTAGTCACGTGTTTAGACAATTTGTTTTTTTTATATTATACAGGATGAGATCATATTACAATTGCTTTTCTATAAAAAAAGGGTAAACAGCTATAAACCTTTTAACAGGAAGGGTTACGATACTAGAAACTAAAATAGATGATTTAAGTCAATCCATCAAACTTTTTTACTAAAACTGCAACAAATTTAATTTAATCTGATGTTTGTTTATTGAATGTAGGGATATTTCTTCACCTAGAATATCTCTCATTTTAAAAAAAGCATTCAAATATCATTAATCTTCTTTTTGTACTCCATTTAATCAACATCCATTTACCCTTTAGCTTTCAATATAATTTCACTTAATTTGACTAAAATTCCTGTTAAAACTTACAATTTTCTCTTTACCAAAAAATAACAATTAATTATCGACCAAAAAAAATCACTGATCCATGTTAACTTTCGTTCATACAGAAAACCACCCAACCATTTGAAAACATTCGTCATTTTTGACCACACTATGAGTATTTTACACAAAACTTTACTTTAAAATACACTAGTGCAATAATATTCATTTATCCATACAAATACTTCAAAAGCCCTTATGACACTAAATATGAGAATATTAATTTGTTCAGTCAATTTCATCTTAAAAACAGAAGAAAAACGAAAAATATAAGATATGCTAAAGGAAACTCCCTGCCTGTGTTCATACAAGTTGGGTATTAAAGTTGATGATTTTTAATTGTTTGCAGTTTAAAGCAATTAGACTGGTTAACGCCTTTTGGCTAAATTGTGTTTAAATTACCAGTTAGACTACAGAACCAATCAATCTTCAAATTTAACTAGAAGTTTAAATAAAAAGACATTGTGTATTTGTGAAAGAGAACGTGTACACATACATACATACACATATACACAAGACACGGAAGTGTCACTTCTGTATGTAGGAATGTTTTTTTTTTTTTTCTTAAATAATATAAGAAAAGCTGTTTGAATTTTTGTTTAAAAACATAAGTCTAGCTTTTCAAATATGATGAGAGATTATTTGTAGAAACATTAGGGGAATTCACTTAAAAGAAAAATTTTTATCACAACATTGAAAAATATTCGGAATTTTTTTATATGAAGATTTGACAGCAATACAGCGGAATCCGCTGGAAATTTAAATCTATTTTAATTTGACAATGGATTCTCAAAAGCTCTCATTTCCTCAAAACCTTCTCTGTCAGTGTTGCCGTTGTTGCAAAATGAATCACATAGGTTTATGCTAAATTTAGAGAATTGCCTTATATTATGTATGGAATTTAAGAGATGAAGATATATTTTTTTATTTATAGTTTTGCTGTTGCCAAATACAAAAAATATAAAGAAACAAAATATATGTATATGAAATCCGCTGCTGGAGACCGTCTTCATTTAATTTGCATTTCTCTCTTAGAGCAGAAAATATCATTGAAATGCGTTTGGTTATGTTTGGGCTCTATGAATGTAATGTCGTTGAAATTATTATTTTAATTTAGGAAGCTACTTCTATGGCAGATACACTATTAAAACTTTTATCTCCTAAGAATTTATTTTGTAGCAATAGTTTTTGTCTCGATTGATTATTTTACGTAATAAAATTTATAATACGTCTGTTCTAACACTATTCAGAAATACATTTTCTATTCAGAAAAAGTTTTTGTATTTAAAATTGTATTATATTATCTGCTTTTCTAAAAATTTTTCACTAAAACTTTTAAATCAGACTAATATATGAACAGAGGTTACATTCATTATTAAAATATTAGAATTAATTTATGGAATTAATTAAATTTTTAAATCGATTCTCATCTTCAAAAAATCGCTACTATGTTAAGACAAAAAAATCGTAAAACTATCATTATAATAAAAATCTATCCAGATGTCAAAGATAAATACAGAGATCAAATGGCAAAATATTGTTATTCAAATGTGTAAATGTTGTGATAAAATTTAACGCATGTCGAGTTGGACCATCAAAAATATTACTCTAGCGTGTTTTAGTTCGGTTCGAATGAATCAGGCAAGAAGGACCAAGACAGTGAACGTTAGAAGTACGGATCTAAGTGCTATAAATAGAATGTCATAATAAACATTAATCATTATGTTAGTTATCTAACTATAATCGTCAAACTCTGCTTTGGTATTATCAAATGGAAACAACAAGGACAGCACCTATATGAATACCCATATACCCAAATCTTTGTATTTTCAATAGCCTTTAGATGTAGTAAATAAAAACTAAAAGCGCTTAAATGAAAATATCATTCCTTTTAAACGTACATATGTATATAGAAATGTATCTGGATGGAATCATAACATTGTACAGTTTACAGACAACTCTTTAACAAATTATCAACAAATTAGACTTTTCGTCGAAGTTTAAACAGTTGTTGCGTGTTTCATCATCATTTATGACGAACAGCTTTAGTCAAACAGTCATCTATACCGGCAGTCAAATGTCTAAACTGTCAGCCAGTCCGTCCGTCCGTCCGTCTGTCTGTCAGTCAAATTATTTTGTAAAGCAGCACCAAAATCACTTAGGAACATTGAAAAAAATCATATTTGTTGTGGATTTTGTTGAAATGATATGTGTCATATATTTAGGAATAACATAAACTCTAAATACATATAAGATACTGAATGACGATTGCCTGCTGGAAACATGATGAGAGTTTTACTGCACAACTTCACTTAAGTGAAGTTCGAATGAATGGTGTACTCTTGTATTAGACGCCGCTGGTAAAGTGATTTCTTCAACGCTTTGTTAACGCACAGGATTAATGATACTGTCATTAGTTACATACTATATACTTACATACACTCGTATAAATACAAGTTTTTCTGATCAAGGTAAGCGTATATATAAAATGATGGCAAAATGCTCAAAAGTTATATAGCAAATGTGATTTTAACGTGGTTTTAATTGTAAAGCTTTGCGTAAAGAAAACAAGAGTTTTAAATATATTTAAGGATTTGCTTAAAGGATATTAACATATAAATGCTGTTGAAAGGTATTAAAACTTGTATAATAGCAACAGCAACAACAACAACAACAAAAGCAACAAATTTAAAACGCAAATCTGCACGCAAAGGACTCATTTTACAAAAAGTTAAACAGGAAATAATGTATTATTTTTTTATTTTTGGATTTTCAGAAAATTACCCTTTTGTAAAACTACCGCCATATAAGTAAATATTCATTCATTGACTATTTTAAATGATCACTTATTCCTTCAAGGTTTATTTCAAATATTGACTGTATAACAATTGATTTTTAATAATCAACTATCAAAACGTAGACAAAAAATTCCCTATAATTATAACGAGTAGTTAATAACAATAAAGCTAAAATATCTAAAAATACAATTCATTCAGCCATGTCCTTAAAAAAAAATACTTCAAAAAGGGCGTTTTTAACATCTAATCGAAATGTATTCGCCCCCGTTGTCCTTATTGTCGATATTGTTTTGAAATATATCAACTACAACAATTTGTCAACAACTTTTTTTGGTTATTTGATGTAGTTTATTTAGTTTAGAAAACGCGAATGGAAGCGATATTAATAAATCCTTAGCCACCATATTTTCTGAATAGTCATGTGTGAACTAAAGTATTATGGAAACAATAAAATACCGTATGTTGTTATTATTTTCATTTATTTTAATTTACCTGCGTTTTATTGTTATCCTTTTGAATTGTGTATTCTATCACCCCTTTTATTGGTTGTAAATGTGGGAGAATAGAATGGGTACACTGAGAAAATTTTGATAGACCAAGTAATATTGCAGAACGATATTAATAATTTGTAAACAAAATTAAGATGCATGCATTACACGTTAAGGTAAAATGTGTCGAAAGTGACAATCAATTGAAATGAACAAATTTGAAATTTTCTTAAAATGACTTTGGTATCGAATAAAAATAGATAAAATTATGTTTCAATAAATCAAATTCGTATTTTGGAAAAATATTAGAAAAAAAAATAATATTCATCTGGTTTAGGTGTACAGGCACGGATTAACGGGGAGGGAAAAAAGAAAATTTCCATCCCCAAAATGAAAATTCTTAATGAAAAATATGTACTAAATCAAAAAATTTGAGGAAATAGTTATTAAAATCATATTATTTTCCTCCCCCAAAAGCGCGGATCCCCAAAAGCTGGAACCGCGCCTGGTTGTATATAAATAAAGTTTTTAAAGTAAAAACTTAAAATGGAAAGAACAGTGTAATGAATTTAAATTAAATTTCAAGAGCTCTGTCAGAAGCAGGGGTTACAGGACTTGAGAAAAAAAGAAGCTAAATTGGATTTAGAAAAGGTAAGGATATGCTAAATGTCCCAAGAAATAAAGCCAGAAAAGAGTTAAGAATAATAAAGGACACATTATTTGTTCGTTTTCATTAGTTTTTGGTATTTTTCGAAGATACATATATTAGTGGATTTATAAAGGTTTTCAGTTTATCGGTTAATAATTATGGAAATTCACATACAAAAAATTAGTAAACCTTTATCAAACATACATTATTTTTTGTGAATACGGCTGTTAATGTAGATAATATAGGGTCTTAATCTTAATAGATCTATCACCCATTTGTTTCAGAAAAATGTTATTCGAATTCAAGTTTAATTAATCAGTATTTTTAATTCCACTTTTCTTATTTTCTATTATAATATTGTCACAAGTTCAAAAATTTATAAAATTTTAATCTTTCAATGTTGCATTTTGTTAAATAAAATCTCCTAGTAAAATAATAATATTCAGAGATGTAAGTAAGAATCTAAAGGTGGGATCCCGAAATAATGCAAAGTCGGATGATTACAAAAAATGTTCCATTTTTGATACCTATTTAGTGATAAGAAAGTCATGAAAAGTAAAATTATGTTTTATTGGCACCTTTATTTAGCACAAGACATTAAGTGTGAAGTAATACTTTGGAAGTAAAAATCTATTATATTTATATTTGCTGGAAATGTCTATTATACAATTCAGAAATGATGTTGACATAAATTTGATTTAAAAAAAAATATTAAATTATAACTAGATTACGGTTAATAGGTTGTTCGACACAAATTATTCGGTTTATTCGTTATTCGAAAATAAACAGTTTTCAATTATTTTAACAGTTAATCGACCAAAATTAATCGGATAACCGAATGGCGGTTAATCGATTGCATACCCTACTATTTACTATTCATTTACCTTCAATGTGTGAACGGCCATTTCCATTCTATCAAAAAAATCTGATACATACTTGTAAGTATTATAATTTTTTTATTTACTTATTAAAAGATTTTTTCATTATGTAAAATAAAAGTTTGTTAAAAAAAATACATCATGTGACGATTTTGTAAAGGTCTTAAAATTTTCTACCTTATGATATTTATTTATAAAAACTTGACAACTCCCTTCCTTTTTTGTTGGCAGCTAAGATAATTTTTTTGATAGAGAATTGATCTACTAGTTGACTTTCGTATACTTTCTTTTGTAAGTTATATAACATTATATTATTAAGTATAATATTTGCTTTACACATTTTTTGACACTAAAATTTTAATTTCTTCTGTGATCTACGATCATGATTTAGATACATGTCTTCACCAGTCATTTTTTTTCATAGTTATGTGTGTGCTAAAAATTAAATTTAAAATTACGAGTATCTAATTAATACAACATTTTTCCTATAAAAAAACAACATCAACGAATGTCCAGTTCGAAGGACCATAAATAAGTTGAATTGTTAATTGCTTTGTCAACACTGTTTGATGTTATAACATTTACCAGACATTTGTTAGCGCAATGCAATGATTGTATTTATAAATATATAAAGTAAAATATTCAAATAACAACTACAATTTTTAAAGTTCCCTTTTAAAACTTCTTCTTTACCTTATACCTTCTTTCAATCTAAATAGTGTTTCACAAGGTGTTTGGTATTATTTATTATTTTTAATACAAACCACAGTTACCAACCACGGAAGCCCTTGTTGTAATACTTAGCTACAATTCATACCATACTCCCTATTCTCACGTGTACCACTTAAAAGGGTTGTTGAATTGTTCTTATGTCATGTGGGGCGACGGGAGACTAAATTGTAGTTATGTGATTGTTATAATACCTCAAAATCAAAGCACCACATTAGAGTAATTATAAAATCGTCACTTTGGCTTTTTATCCCAACCCAAAATTCCCTTTTTTTTAAATGGCAATATGTAGAACGAGTTAGGACAAGACTACCCGGACGAACGAACCACTTAAAAATAGACCAATAAAATTAAACCCAATTATTGTACCAAGTCAATGAAGTAATGAAGAAAATCCCGACAGGTGTTGTAAGCAATAATACCAATTTTTAATTGATAAAAAAAAGATCCACATCAAATAACTAGTTTTTAACATATGTATGTACCTTGCCAAGTGTTTATATCATTTAATAAGGTTGATTAGGATCACAAGAATGATAATGATAGTCAAGTTATTATTGAATAGATCAAAGAAAACGTAATATTACACAAGTAAGTATGATAATTATTTACTTCTAAATTTTTATAAGATCTGAAATAAATAAGTTTAGCTAATGACATCTATTTTAACTCTCTAAGATCAATTATGTCTCTGAACATGATATATATTTCGAGAACGATTTTTAGAGCACCCAGGATTATTAGTCTCAGTTGCCTATTTATTCTCAACCATATATTTAAACCAGACGAATAGTCCTCAACAGTAGACTATTCAATTAGTCTCAACAAATATGCGCGATTGCACATAATCTCAACACATAGCTATAGTGGTGTAACTATAGGCCTAGGACTTAGTCTTAACTAAATCTACTGGACTAATTTGTCTTAACCATAGACAAGACTAAAGTCTCAAACATTGTACTAGAACTCCTAGTCTTTTCAAGGACTAGGTATATAGTTTTCAAACTGTGAACTATAGCCTCAAGCTTAATATAGTCTAGTTAGGAACAAATAGGTCCAGATTATAGAACAATAGACTAAACTATAGTCTTAACTATAGACTAGGACTATAGTTCCTCAACCAATGGGACTAGGATTATAGTCTCAGTTGTAAAAATTATTGTCTCAACTATTATATTTAAAACCAGGATACTATCAGTTCTCAACAGTCAGACTATAGTCTTAATAATATGCTAAAAGTCTCCACTAAAAGAAAAGTGCTAATTATAAATATTAACAGTATCTTGCTTAATATAAACTTAGACATAGTCTAGTCATCAACTAAAATTAAACAACATACTCATTGCACAAACTATTTTTAATTTGTAAAAACATAAAATCTTGCAAATTGGAAACAAATAAAATACTGTAAAAAAAATCCTCCTCCCCAAAGGAAAAAAGTTTTAAACATTGAACTTGAGTTTATTGTTTTTCTCCTAAAAAAACACATAATGTCGTTATAAAAAAAACAAACTGGTGACAAGATCATTATACTAAAACAAAAAATCTTCTGCAAACCCTCACAGTATTAAGTTCCTATACATTATTTAGTACAAAGTCCTGGTATCCCGTTTCATGCTCTCCTCCGTGATTCGTAACTAACATAAAATGCTTATAACAATTTTTTATCAGTTCATATAAATAGAAACAAAAAAGAAGGCTAGCATTATAATATATAGATAATCTCTCAGGATGAATATTTCTCCATATAAACTATAAAAAATTGAAAAGGTCCGATAGTGTTTACAAATTAATCCGAAACAACGTGAGAGATGATCCTTGAAACAAACTTTTAATTCCCCTAGATTATCCTGCGTCTCTCATTACTTTTGAACATCCACCGTTCAATATTTTTTTTCTAAGTTATTTTGACTTTATGTTCGACCGCTCATGAAAATGAGCTCGAGTTATCAAAACACATTGATTTCACTTCTGTTGCGGAATATAAAACAAGTGAGGTGCTGTTCCATAAATATGTGTTTTACCCCGATAAGAGCCAATCCCCGAAATTGTTACCAGGAGTACATTCGATCTTTATTGTATCCTTAGTTAATTTTTGTTATTTTTTTTAACAGGGTTCACAATAATAAACAATAAAAGATAATTTTGACTCCTCAATTTTATCGTCTCTGTGAGGGCCACATATACCAACTTGCCACCAATTAGTTTATTTCTCTTTAATTTATTTTTTTAATAATATATTATTATAGCCTATTAACCAATAGAACATCCTATTATCATAAAATGGTAATAAATTAAATAATATAAAATTAATATATCCTTACTGAAAAAACATAAGTTCATACCTCCGTGATTTTTTTTTAATGTAATTAGTCAGTATTGTTTATCTTTTTTCCATTTACCCATAATTATATAATATATAAATTTGTGTTCTCCCAAAAGAAAATAAAAAATTGATAAAAAATAATGAAAATTAATTTTTTATTTTGAATGATTTTTTTCTCCTATGATCCAACATGTATTATAAAATAAATTACTTTACCCCAATCTCCCTACCTATAACTCATGAATATATATAAATTAGTTAAGTTCTAGTATTAAAGTTCGGAACAGTTTTTTTTCTGTATTTGTTTTTTTTTTTTATGTATTTTATAGGCATTTTCTTGATGTAAACATTTTTGATAGTTATATCTCTCTTTGAATATTAAATTTTAAATCGTCTCTTTTCATTTAATTTTTGGAGTAGAAATTCTTGTTTTATCTGTGATCATGTTAG
>MINK01191417.1:0-16392 GCA_001735545.1 Phormia regina | reverse complement strand
TTTTGTATCATTATTAGTTTGCGAGTTATAAGGTTATCGATTTTTCCCGTTTTTACCCCTTAAACATTCGAATTTCCAAAAATCCCGTTTTAGTGGATCTATATGGAGGGAGACCTACTCACGTTCCAAATTTCGTCTCTGTAGCTGCAGCCGTTTGGGCTGTGGGATGATGAATCAGTCAGTGAGTCGGTCAAAATTTAATATTTTAAGATTTTTAAAATCTTGTTAAGCCTGAAGATAGACAACAATTTATGCTGCATAAAAGTATGCAAACAAGTTTTGAATAATCTTTAAAAAAATCTCAAATTTTGCTTATATTTTATTATTTTTAATGCTTAAATTGTATCAAAACCATTTTTTCTTATACATATATTTTAAAAATAATTTTTGCTTTAAAGTTTTAATTTATTAAAGAAAAAAATAATATAATTTAAACGAATTTTTTAACTTACGACACACAAAATAAAATAAATTAAAAAGAAAAAAATGCATAAAATTAGAAAAAAATGCAAGCAAAAAAAAAAAAAGACTCACATATATATCACAATAGATCTAAATAAACTTTTTTAAAACGAGACAAATGGCTCGTATGCAAAAAAAAAAAAAATGAAATCAGTCTCTCCAAAACACAAATAATGAAATCATTTTTTTTAAAATGAAAACAACTTGGAAAATTCAAGTGAAAATTTTGAAATACAATTTGTGAACTTTATCTACTTATATCTCTCTCTTTAAGTATAAATGTGTGTGTGTATGTGAATATATAATGAGTTTGTGTAATTTATAATTTAATGCATTTAATAGAGATTTATTGTAGAGATTTAAATGTTTTATAGAAAATATGTATTCAGAAGAAACAAACAAATTTATTATAAAATAGATATAAAAAAACAACAAATAAAAATAAAGAATATTAGAAATACAAACAAATTGTTTGTTTTGACGATTGATGGTATAAAAATAATTGAAAAAAATATTTTATAAATAAATAACAGGGGCCCTCCCCACAAAAAAATCTCCGAGTACACGGATTATTAATCATTATTGTGTATTATATTTTGTGTTGCTTGCGAATTAGTTTAATTGTATAGAAAAATATTAAATTGAAATCATAGAAAATTTTCAAATTTTTTTTAAATATCTACTTCAATTTACATGATAGTGCATAAAATTCTAATTGCTAAATACTGGCAAGTAATTACTAATTAGATATAGATACTTACGCTACATTTTACGACGGCCTACTCTGTGTAAAATAAGCTAGAATTTGTGTATATTTTGAAGTACTTACGACTACAAATATTCGAAATATACATACTTCCTAACTTACTTAAAACACAGGGTGTGGCCTCCTTGAAATGACAAACAGATCGATATACTTCTTTTATGAAATAATTGTGTAACGTAAGTATCTATATCTAGTTACTATAATTATAATTTCTATATACAGTGGTTGACAATACAATGGAAACTTTTTCGAAATATTGAACAAATATGTCAAAATTCGATATATTTTTTTTTTTTTTTTTGTAATACATTTGTATATACTTTATAAACTAGCAAAAAATTTAAAAAAAAGTATTTAATTAAAATCTAATAAAAAAATCAAAATAAAAAGGTATTTAGTATTGCGGTATTGACAAAACAATGTAAACTTTTACACTTCTGTAATAAAGAAGACTAAATATAAAAATAATATTAATGAAATCGATATAAAAGGCACCATGTCTTACACTTATTTCAAAACTTTGTTTTATTCTGATAATTATTCATCAACTTCTTTTTGTAATCTTTACGTATAATAATAATTAATTTATAATCCACGCAAATAGTNNNNAAACAGAAACTGCAAAATTTTCTCAAGATTTAAAAGTTGATATCAAAATGTATTCAAATAGCATACACTTTTAATTCATAGCATTTCTCTAGTGAAAAAGACGAATTTATTCCAGTCAAATCTATTTTTTACTTGAAAATTTATTTTATTTTTTTTTTTAATTATTTTTCATGTTTAAATATTTTACATAGTTCTGAATTTCATGTCGGACTTCCAGATTAATTTCCAAGGCTTGAATTTCTAAAATTTTCTGTGCTGGTTGAAGTTTAACGCTATAGGATTTAAACAAAAAAAAAATATGTGATAAATATTCAATTACTAAGTCAACAAGTTTTGAATAATTATAATTAAATTTCGTGGGCAGGTACTGTGAAACTCAACATCTTGGCAGAAAGATGCTCGTAAACTACACAAAGGCAGCATAATATGATAGCAAAGCGTTATAAAAAATGCTCAAAAAATACTCCTGGGAGGTGGAGTCAATAACTCAAATTGAATTACGGTAGATCGATTAGTGCGCAGGCAAATTGAGGCTGGTTCGTGGATTGTTTATACGTTTGTGATAAAACTTTATTTCTAAAAAGAACTCGCTCAGCTCGATTCCAATTTGCCAGAGAGTTATTTAAATTGGACAGACGGAATATGGGATCTGTCCGTGTATTCTCGGCATGAGTACAATATTTAATTTAAGGGCAGCGATGGTAAGACAGTTTGTAAGAAAGGAAAAGATTGGACCCAAAGTATACTACAAGACAGTTGTTTGATACGTGGCGAATATCCTATAGTCTTGGGAAAGTTTTTCAGGCCAAGTATGCGGTCCCATTCTTCATTATAAAGTACTAATGACGTTATGTATAGGTATTAGGAACAATTTTAAATGAATGTTACTGTATGGCAATTACGCTTGAGAAAGAATATGCCGCTGTTAGGAGACTTCCAACACGATATGACCCCAAAACACACCTCTAGGATTGTAACCGCGTGATTACAACCCCAAATGGGTACAATTTTGAAGTGGCCTGCCAAATCACCAGATCTCAATAACTAAAGAAAATCTATGGAAAATAGTTTTAGATCCAAATACGGGACTCAAAAATTAACATAGAAAGGAAGATTTATGCTGCGGTTATATGGAATGAGCAAATATTTTTCAAAAGAGGACTATTGATTTTTATTTGGTTTTCCCCAAAATTGGGGGGGCCCACATCTCGTTTTGACGCATTGACTTTAATACAAAAGATATCCACAAAATACTGATTATATGCAAACACTTCAGACCATATTTGTTAAGTAGTTACCTAAATTTTGTTTTGTATTATTAGAATTTAATAATTTATGTTCTTAATTTTGGTTTATTTAATAGCCTGTTTCTCTATGTCGAACGAAAATCGATGCGAACGAAAGCAAATCGAACGAATTCGAATAATTTTGGTTTTCTGTATTTCCTACGCTTTCGTTCGCATAGAATTACGTTTTTTCACATTGTTTTTGTATTATTTCTTATTCAGAGTAATCTTTTTTCGTAAAATATTAAAAATACTACTAAATTGCTAACAAGTAGATGCAACTAAGTCAAGAAACAAAAATAAATAAAAAATAAAAAAAACGAAAAAAAAAATAATAAAAAGAAAATATTTTAATTTTTTTCCTTTTTTTAAATTGAATTTTGAAGCAAAATCCTAATTTTGTAGCACGATGGATATCCTAATTAATAATAAACAAGGTTAAGGAACATTTGCAATGTCCAGGTAGGTAATTTTCTTATTTTCTATTGGAAAAATCAACCAGTCGAAAGCTAAATAACAAGTGACTGATTTTAAAATTTTTGTTCTTATCGTTCGACATATAGAAACACAATTTTGTATGAAAACACTTACGTTTTCGTTCGAATTGTCGTTCGACTTATTGTTCGCATAGAAGTGAGTTAGAGAAACCAAAATCAGTTTTCTTTCGTTTAGAATTTGAAAGAAAGGCTATAAGTAAATAAAACTATATACAAATTATGTACTAAAAAAAAATTAAACATTTTTTTTAAATTTATTTTGAATTTTGTTCCATTTATAAAAAAATAGCAAAAGTTTCCATTGTATTTTGCAACAAATAAAAAAATTAGCATTTTTAAGATTAATGAATTTTTATGATATTTTTAAACAATTTTATTTTTTTGAAATTATATTTTTTCTTCAGTAAATAGAGATATAATCTTTATAAAAAGTTATGTATAACTTGAAGACAATTTTAATTAAAATTTTTCTGTATTTGATTGATCTAAAACAAACAATTCGTTTTGAAGATATGATTCAATACATGGTGCAACAACATTGTTAATTTTACAATTAGCGATTTATCGTAAGAATCAGAGTCAAATAAAAAAGAAGAGAAGTATTTTACACAACTAATATAATGTATACCTGTGTAATAATAATAATTCTTTAAACATATAGAATTTGTTAAAAGAAAATCTTAAAATTATTTTGAAAAGAAAAAATTATTGATTTTTTTTGTCATTTTATTTTTTTATTTTTTTTTTTTGACAGCTCATTTGTTTTTGAATTGACAGCAAATTTACTAAGTATCATGTGTCTTACACAACAAATTTATATAAAACAATTTAAAAACAATATATTTTATTTTTAAAATGAGATAACAATGAAATTATAAAAATAATATAAAAAGCTATAAATAGCTTTTTATATTATTTTTATAATATATAAAATTAAAGTTTCTTTTCAATGAAGAGAGAAAAAAATATAAATTTTTTTTAATAAAATTCTAAATATTTATTTATAATAATAAGTATGTATATTTTAATGTTTAAGTTTTAAATTATATTTTTAACCTTAAATCACCTATTGTAAGTATTTTTTTTTTAATTTCTTGCTAAAACAACTTGACAACATACATATGTACATACATACACAATAATTTCACTTAACGAAAAAATCTCTCTCTAATGGCATGAAATCATCAAAAAAAAGAAAAGAAAAATATAAAATATTTACTTTTATTGTGGTACTTGTACGTTTTTTCGACAGGCTTTTTAATAAAAAAAAAAAATAATAATAATAAAGTCATTGAACTATCAACAGATTCCCCACGATTTTAAAATCAAAAACTCAATATATACGAAACATGCACAACAAAAATACAAGAAATATGACACACGTAATAAAATACAGTTGCAGCTAAATGCAATGCACCACTAAAACAACTACAACAACAGAAATAAACTTAAAAATTTATTTATACACCATATCCAAGGTGAATTTATATTACTAAGTAATGTATAAGGTAATAAAAAGATCATTCCAAGAGAAGGCATATGTATTACTAAGTAATGTTCTAGGTAATGAAATGATCATACAAATTTTAAGAAAAAATAAAAATATTTTAGAAAACTGTGTAAATTGGCTAAAGAAACCCTAATTATCCCACATAAAATTTCAACACCAAACCACTCGAAAACAAAAGAGAAGAAAACAATAAAAATAAAATGAAATAAAAGAATATAACAATATTTGCAAAAAATAATAATAATATGTAAAAGTATAACAAAAAACCATATTTCCATAAACAATTTCCAAAAAAAAAACAGACAAAACATTGCAAAATTTCTGTTTTCTGTTTTAAATAGCGTATCTAAGAGACACCAAGAGAAGGGGAGAGTATTTCAAAGAAAGATCGTTCTCATTCTTTAAGTTTCCATAGAAATAAATAAATTATATAAATTTTTTATTTTTGCGAATTTTTATTTTATTTATGTTTTTTTTTTATAAACTTCTCAATTGAAGTTTATATTTATATGTTTTCATACATGAACAGTGGTGGTGAGTAATTGTTTGATTTAAGAAATATATATTTTTTTCTTTTCGTAGTTTCGTAGTAATGTTTTAAAGTACATAGTTCTCCTTTTACAGATTCGCAAATATTTTTTTTAAGAAACCTGTTTTTTTTTCTTATACATTTCTTGACATATATTTACGTGGTCGCTGTTGCTGTTTGAATTGATTTTTATCGCAAGTTTTTTTTTTTTTTTCTTTGCTAAAAAGGAAATTGTAGGTTTTTTGTTGTTGGTAGTTTTTATTTTTGCAAGTAAATTACGCTTCATATTATGACAGCAAACAGACACAAGATCGTTACGAACAGTTTCGGCAAGTGATTGATAAATGTGCTGTTGATTTTGTTATTTTGTTGCTACTCAATCGCTTTGTATTGGAAAAATAAATTAAGAGACTTTGGCTTTGATATTTAGTATAAAATATATATGAAAAACAATATAAATCATAAATAAACAATTTGAGAAATTATTAAATGGTGGATATAACAGTGCATTACTTATAAAGCTATGTTCATATTTGTCAAATATTTGACCAAATTTGAGCAAACGCTAACAAAAAATTGTCAAACTAGATTCTGCTATGATAAATAATACGAAAAAATATTTTATCATTAAATTTAGAGAAATTAGAAAATATTTAAGTTCAGATTACATTAATACTTTACACGAAATACAATTTTCTCATTATCAAACTTTACCGAATTTAAATTAATTTAGAAGAATAATAATAATGTTAAATTGCACATGGGAGTAGAGATATCAAACTCAACTTTAAAATGTTTATATCATAAATGTTTTTTTTTAGAATTCAAGGAATAATAAAAAATAAAAAAAAATACATAAAAACCAAAAATTTGGAAAACTTCCCAGATTAAAATGATACCAAAGCCGAGAAAAGATTTAACTGTACCATCTTCTTATAGACCTATTACTTCCTTGCTTGTCGAACCATTGAACAAGTAAATCGTCTAACTGGAGCGGTTAGGAAATCTTTTGAATCAAAGAAATATATTCTGCTATTTTCTTGGATGTCACGCAAGCTTTCGACAAAGTATGGCACAAAGGTTTAATATATAAAATCAAATGTTTACTACCACCATGTACCCACAAATTGCTAGAATCTTATCTATCTATCTGATTGTCTATTTAGAGTAAAGTTTAATGACTTTGTAACAGAAGAATATGATATAAAAGCAGGTGTTCTTGCACCTACACTCTATTTAATTTACACTGCGATGTACTGACTATATCTACATTTGCTGATGATACCGCAATAATCAGTTCTCATGAAAACCCACACATAGCATCTAGTCAATTAGATATTTACCTCCGACGTGTGGAGACATGGTTAGTAAACTGGCGAATAAGAATAAATGAATTAAAAAGTAACCATGTCACGTTTAGCTTAAGAAGATGTAATTGTCCCCCAGTTACGCTTAATGGTATTAATATACCACAGTCCAGGCGCGGATCCACGGGGAGGGAAAATAATAAATTTCCCTCCCCAAAATGAAAACTCTTAATTTAAGGAAATAGTTTGAAAATCATTATATTTTCCTTCCCCAAAAGCTGGAGCTGGATCCGCGCCTGCTACAGTCAGATCATGTGACTTACCATGGTATTCCTTTGGATAGACGACTTACTTGGCGTCGACATATAGAAACCAAGAGACTTCATATGAAGTTGAAGGCTAGAAGCCTGGTTAATAAACAGATTAAGCCTTGACAATAAAGTCATCCTGTATAAAACCATATTAAAACCAATTTGGACTTATGACATCCAGTTATGGGGTACTGCCAGTAATACCAGCAGAGGGCACAATCAAAAATTCTTAGAACTATGACAGGTGCACCAAGGTACATAAGAAATAAGAATATCCATAGGAACTTAGAGATACCACTAGTAAAGAAGAATTTAATAAATGCAGTTAAAAATATATCCAGAAACTTTAAACCCATCCCAATCCACACGCTAGACTCCTTGCTGAAGAGCAGACACATTCAATGCTTCGTAGAACCGACCTATTGCCCCGCTAATAAGAGGCCTGTTTACAACATAGCTCTCCCTAGAGAGTAGAAACTTTTAAATTTAGTTTTAAGATTTAACTACATACTGTGAGGCCTAATAAAGGCAGATTCAGTAAATAAATAAAAAAAGTAAATATAAAAAATAAAATATATAAAATTAAATAAACACTTAAGAACAGAACCTGTTAAAATAAACTAAAGTATTATATTTCAAAAATTGAATTAGAGACACATTATGAAAATGAAATTCTCTAATTTAGAAACACTTGATTATTAAAAGTAACAAAAACACCCAGAAGAAAAGAAACAAGAGCAGCAGCAACAACAACAATGTCAATCTCAATATGTTAAGTGTTAACTATAATTAATATATATATAAACATTAGAGAGGCCCCAAAATTAAAATGATTGATGTTCCCGTATCATATGAAAATTTACTTCATTCTGAGATACAGTTTCTCAAAATTTTCGTCCTGACACTATCCTTTCGTGAGCTAGATTAAAATTAAATTAGGTCTCTTTTACAAGTTTTTTTTTTATTTTATATACTCTACGCCACCATAGGTGCAAAATATTGTAACGCAGAGAAAAAATTCTCCTACAGCCAACTTAAAGTATACCGTTCGACTCAGAATCACTTTTTAAACGATTTAACGATGTCCGTCCGTCCGTCTGGTTGGCTGGCTGTCCATGTAAAGCTTGTCCGCAAAGTACAGGTCGCAATTTTAGAGATAATTTGATAAAAATTTGGTACCTATGATTTTTTTTTGGCACAAGGACGAAGCCTATTGATTTTGGTCATGTTCGGTCCATTATTTCACCTAGCCCCCATACAAATGTTCTTCCGGAATAGAGTTTTAACACTCAAACGTACCTTAAAAATTGAAATATTTTAATGAAATTTAACATAAATAAGTTTTATGTAAGCATTTCATGAAGATCGATCCATATCTTACCATAGCTCGCATATGAAGTCCTCTTTCAAAAATCACTTTAACCTGCATAAATCCCACATAAAAGTTAATATTAATATAATATTAGACACATATAACATTTGTATAAGTATAAGAGACTGTGCAAAATTTCATGAAGATTGGTCCATAATTGACTATAGCTCCCATTTTAGACCCAATTTCGGGAATCACCAAAAAGTGCATAAATACATGTGAATCCTAGTATCGATGTAATATTCTGTAATAGTACGTTTTTATTTTCAACTTAATACAAGTATAGGTCCATAATTGGCTCCTATCCGAATTTTGGTACACATAGGCAGTGTTGTAAGGTATCATAAGGCCGGTCTTGACCGCCTATACTTCCTTCTTTCGTTTTTTCATATTTCTACCAAATGTGGTATCGCAAAAAAGATCTTTGGTTCCATATGCTTGCTTTGTCAGAAATATTGATACCTTGTTTTTTTCTCAATACAAACTGGGCCACCCTAATGTACATACGTTTGTACATATGTGCCTTCATTCTCACCAACATTATTATTAATAATAATTATGTACAAAGATGTTGTTATTTTTGTTAAGTGGATGCTTTATGAAAATGTATGTAAAGTATGTATTTATTTAGATTTATGTATGTATCTATGTATGTTTGTATGTGTTTATATATGTGTCCAAGTGTGATTATGTTTAAGAAATTGAGTAGTTTGTTATTTTATAATGTTTACATTATGTCAACATTTTATATTTTTTGTTGCTATTGTTTTCGTTTGTAGTTGTTAAATAACAATAATGACTAAAGGAATCTTTATTTATGATGACGAAAAATAGAAAATACAACAAAAACAAATCAAACACACATATTCCTTTTTTAATGTAACAACAAAACAGTAGTAGGTAAATGTAAACAAACAGTGGTGCGAGGATATGGGAGTGAGAATTGTTTGATTTTTATAAATCTATAAATTGATTTATTTTCATTATTGAAATACCTACAATAAATAAATGCAAATTAATATTTTTGGATAAAAATTAGAAAATCATGAAATTTATCATATTTTTTTTAACCCTTTTGGCTTTAATGCGGGAATATTCCCTTCATTCACTAATCTCCTAAAAAAATCTGAATGGAATTCCCGCTGATATTAAGAACAATTTATTTTAACTATTACTGCTGATTTTGGTTTTTTTCTTTGGGAATAGTGAGAGTTGCTATAGTGCTAAAATATTTACTCTGAGAAACACATGAGAATTACTGCTCTTACTTTTTATATGAAAAAAATATGTGATTCTCTCGGTAGCTACAGCTAAATTCATGTGCGGCCAAAAGGGTTAAAAAGTAAATTAAAATTTTTGTATCATATATGTATGTGCCTCGAAGAATAAAATTTATTATTTTTATCAGAAGAATTTTTACCTAAAATAATAATTAATTTCTTTACAATATTTTACTTCCCCATTAATTGCACAATTAAACGTATATTTATTACTAATTAAATAATAATAATAATAATAACAATAATAAAAACCCTCAAATTTCATAAAATTTTATAATGATTGATGAGTTCATGTTTTGCTTATTATATCAATTTCAGTTCCGTATTACTGTCTATTTCAACTGTCCGTTTCCTATAGAATTTTAGTTAGTTATTTAAACATTAAATTTAATTGCAGTTTATTAGGAATAAAATGTTTTGTTTCGTTTGTTTTTTATTAAATAAAAGTAATTTTATTAATTAACTGCAAATATTAACATGAATTTTTGGTAATAAAATTGAGGTACTTTTTGTTTTTTTATTGTATTTTTGGATTAAATTTCATTTATTTAAATACAAAACAAAATACATCATTTTTTTTCGAGTATTGTTAACAAAATTTCGGTCATCAAATTCTAAAAACAACAACAACAATAATAATTACCAATCAGCACGCAATCTTCCAAAATAAACAACAACAAATCGAAACTTTTTTATGTTTTTTTTTTTACCTGGACTTTAACAAACGGAAAAATTTATAATACATATACAAAGCAATTTTCTTTAGTTATTTTTATAGTTTTTGTGGCACATTAGACAAAAAAAAGACTGACATTAGTGCTATCAACAACAACAACAAAAACTTCATTTCAATTCAGGTAATCTGTCAGGGATGGGAAGCAGGAGAACGCTATATGCCTTGTGTTTTAGAAACAAATTTAAAATGCGCGTGTCTACGCTTGAGGGAGTTCAAAATAAATATAATTTATATTGAACTTATAAAAAAATAGAAACAAAAAACATTAATGTTTAATTAAATAATATTTATTGAAAATATCATAAATTTATACTAAGGTTAATAATAAAACGTGGTAGCTATAGTATAGAAAAATCAAAAATAGTATGATATTTATTACAGGGAATTGAAATTAAAAAAAAAAGGGAAAACCATAAAACGTAGTAATTGTAATAAACCAACACGCAATTAAAGGTTTAAATCCTTAAAGGTGGTGATAAAAAATACCTCTTGTAAACTTAAACCTACTTGTAATGGTGTTAGTATAACAATCATTAAGGCCAACAGTAAATAATAAAATTTATTTTATTATTATTTTTTTTTAAATAAATAATAGTTGATAATTATTAAATAGGTTTAGCGAAGATGGAAATGTTGATACCCTAGTACTATTTAACATTCAAAAGTACCGAAGTAATCCCTTGAGTCAATTGATAATGTGAATATTCTACATAATTAGAACACGTAATTAGAACAATTTAAATAAGTTTTTTTGAAAACGAACTGTCCTCTAATGCTTCGGCAAAAAGTTTTTCTTTCTAGAAATAATTTTATAACTTGTGAACTGAGGGTGATATATTGATTTGCAGGAGAACAGGCCTCTAGCCGTTCACGGAATATAGAGAATATACCTCCAAAGTTGGTCACCACCGGTATGTAATTTTTTCAATTTACCAAAAAATCACATTTGACTTGAATGTCAAATAATTATATATGTTAGATACTATTTCTTTTTGTCGAAGGATATTTCTTACAAATTTTATATAATATTGTAACAAGAATCATATAAATAAATCTATTCGATAAAAAGATATATTTATCTCAAATTTAATTTTAAAAAATCACAATTTTGGGGAATACAGAAAGTTGTTAATGGTTTCAAGATAAAAAAAAAAAAATATTGACGTAAATGAACTTAGAACAGTATCGGGGGAACTTTGTCCTATACATACTTTCTCAATTTTTAAACAGTTCTTTTTTTTTAATTTCAATAAAAAAATATTGACTGAGTCACACATTTTATAACGGCTGGGTGACCTCTTGGTCTCTTTTGAAAACAAGTTAGTTATACTACGCCATATTATTGCTATAGCTTTAGTTGTTTCTTTAAATCAGGGGTTCTCACAAGGTCTTGCTCTACGACCCATTTTTGACATTGAAGCGCGACCCAACTATTATTCAAAAATAGTTCTCATTTGGTGAATATTTTGAAAAAAATAAAAAATTTTTACAATATAGTGAGAAGACACGTGGCCATCCAATTTATAATAAAAGAAAATTTTGTTGCCATTTTATTTCGCATACATTATTCTACGGCTAGAATAGAAAGTTCTTAAAGCTGTAGACATTATAAATTTACAACAATTAAAAGAAGAGATTCATGTGAACAATTTGTAATTTCATTAAATTAAACTATTTATTTTTTTAATTAAATGTTTTCATTGTCGCCACATCATAGTGTTTCTTCATTTGATCCCTGTTCCAACTTTATATTTTCAATCGAAGCACGATTTTTCTTCGTCAGTTTTCTTGCAGTTATTGCTACTTGATTCTTAAAAGAACTCAATTAAAGAATCTTTACTTTTGTCTTAAGTAGAATAAACATATCATTCCATTTTTAAATAATTTCTTCTCTCATTGAAACTTTTATTTAGACATCTACGTAATGCATTAAAAATTTTGTTTTCAAGCATATTTTTTAGGCTCTCGATACTACCGACGAATGTCCTTACGGACCTATGGTGGTTCGCGAACCCGCATTTGAGAACCGTTGATTTAAATTTTATTAACATTCTTAACATTCAAATGTAAAGTATTTCGGATCTTAGCCTGAAAAGATTCCATCGCAATTAATATAATTCCAATAAACATCGTTTAGGACCATTGAGTGCAGTCGAAGACAATGAGTCTTTGTTGCCTTGATGCCAAAAGTCGAAAATAGTCGAAAAATCGAAATAAGTCAAAAAGTCGGAAAAAGTTGAAAATAGTCGGAAAAAATCGAAAATAGTCGGAAAAAATCGAAAAGTCGGAAAAAGTCGAAAATAGTCGGAAAAAATCGAAAAGTCGAAAATAGTCAGAAAAAGTCGAAACTAGTCGAAAAGTCGACTGTTCCAAAATTAAAAAAAGTCGAAAAATCGAAAAGTCGACTTTTTGTTCAAACTATAAAACCCTAGTATAAACATCTACCATGTTTATGGTAGATGTTAACATCTATCATGTTTATGTTTATTTTAGTTCCTTTTTGGCTTAAATCTTTAACGACGTATAATCCTATTTTATTAGATGGATGGATAATTAAAAAAAATTGATGTTTTATTATAAATACTACCTATTAAATAAATATTATTGCATTTGAAGTTTCCTAATTTATTAATAAAAATGTCTGGTATTTCCATTGCTTAGTAAACATATATTATCGGGGGGAGTATCTGTAATTTTGTAGCCAGAAATATTTATAAAAGAAAGCTCTACTTTATTCAATTAAATTGTTATAGTTTTTCCAAGTAAATATTTATTTTTTTAATGTAGTTAATTTTACTATAGATATTAAATATCTCAGACTATTTTCAAAGTCAAACGCTGAAAATTGAGAAGTAGTAGCACCAATATTTATTACGTCATCTAAGGTATGAACAAAATTATGTACGTTCATAGACTGGGAATTTGGACCATAATATTGGGACATTTGTTCAACGAGTGTTTTAAATAAGTCTTTAAGATATTTTGCTTTTAATGTTGCTAATTTGTTTGAGGTCAAAATACAACAAAACTAATATAATATCAAAAAATGGTTATACATTTCAGGATCCAATACATTCTTTAAAACAATTCCATCTCCATACAACAAGAAAAACTGAATCTGTGGTGCCTTCCAGTTCGATTATTTGCAAAGAATTTAATTTTTATTATTTAAAGAGCTGAGAAAATGCTGTTTGAAATGATATACAAATGTTGGCAGAACATTAGCTATTTAGTTTTTTGAAGTTTATGCCGATCGTAGAATGATGTTATCATTTGATTGTTGGCATAACGTTTTCATAACGTTTGTATTTTTCTGTCTGGGTATATTTGTTGTGAAAACTAAATTAGTGCTTAAACAAAAGTATAACTTTGTCATAATTATTTCGAAATTCCTAAAATTATGTTGTCACAACGAAACTGTTTTCTCTGTGTGTAGATTTCAAAAACTTCATAGCATTTAAATCATTATTAATATATTTTTTTTAAATTTCATTATTTTAAACATAAATTAAAAATAGATTATTAATTTATTAATAAAATGATTAAATAGTTTTAAAAATACTTCATCATGACTAAAAAAAACGCACAACATTGGAAAGTTTTATTTTATATTCATTGTGGTCATCAAACGTCATATTTATTTTACACTCAAACTGATAAAAAAAAACTTTAATTTTGTTCTTTAAACTTATCGATTTCAAAAGAAACATAACAACTACCAACAACAACAACAAAAACAAAAGGAATCAATGTTTTAATTAAAAATCTACTGAATCATCAAAAAAACGAAACGAAATAAAATACTACAAAATATTTATTGCATGTTTATACATATGAGAAGAGAGGAGGGGGAAAAAAAAGCAAAATCATATAAACAAAAAAATAAACAAAATAAAAATAAATAAATTTAAATTTAGATACAAATGACGAGCCCCCCAATAATTTGTTTTTGTTGTTGTTGTTTTGTTATAGGAAATATTTCACAATGTAAATATAAAATATAAAGTGGCAAGTAACAGATTCAATGGCAACAAAAATACTATTTAAATTATTAATTTAAAAAAAAAAATGTTATAAAAATTCATAAGAATTGCTAAGTTAAACGAAAAAAACTGCAAACAAATTGTCGACGTAATTAAAAAGAAATATTATGAAATGTTTTATTTTATTAAAAACAACAACAACAAGTTTTTTTTTTTTTTTTTACAAAATACGTGAATGAGTTAACAATTTATTGTACAAATAGTAATTTGAGAACAAGCAAACAAACAATTTCTTTCCCCACTGTAAACTTTAGTTAACTAACAGTTAGCTACTATATTTAGTTTTGGTTTTGAAAAATAAAAAAAAAAAAAAAAAATCACACAACACCTTAAACAAATTCCCCTTTGGAAATTATAATAAATAAAATCAAATCTAATAAAACAATACATGACTAAAATAGTAGGAATTAAAAAAAAATAAATAAATAAAAAAACTTATCTCAGCTGAAGCTTAAATGATCATTTTGCCTGTGGCTCTATCTACAGTATTCTTTTCTTTTTTCATATTCTCTATTTGCGCAGTTAGAAAAAGTTTACACAATAATTCATTATGTAGGAAAATAATTTTGCAAAAAAAAAAAACTATTTAAAAGCTTGAGTTAGTCAAGTAGGTTTTTAGTAAATTTAAGTTAAAACATTTTGTTTGTTTTTTTTTTTG
Organism: Phormia regina; assembly: GCA_001735545.1. Taxonomy (NCBI): domain Eukaryota; kingdom Metazoa; phylum Arthropoda; class Insecta; order Diptera; family Calliphoridae; genus Phormia; species Phormia regina. The sequence continues at coordinate 1,026 of MINK01191417.1, read as the reverse complement.
TTAAATGGACTTTGCTTCTGTCTAGAACATTTTAAATTTCAAATCTCTATTGTTTTTCGAGTCATTATTTAAACAAAAACAAAGTTTAATTTTCTAACTTTCATTCAAACGATTATAAGCCGCTTGACAATATACACAGTGGGCTAAAATGAAACAAAAATTAAAAAAAAATAAAAGACTAAATTTAAGAAAACAGAATAAGTTCTTTAACCCTGCAAGGATATATGTTCATTAATATTTCCGTTGTCATATTTTATTTTTAATTTCTTTTCAAAAACCATTTTTTCCTCTTTTTTTCAAGAAATATAGAAAAGGAAGGTTTTAATAAAAAGTTTCCATTTAATTTGAATATAATTTATTTATTTAAAATTAAATTTTAAAAACTTTAGAAATAAAATAAATCTTCACATAAGGCAACAATAATTTCTATACAAAAAGTACAATTTCTAATTTCTTTCTAATAAGTTATTACTTGTTTTTTTTTGTATTATTGCTTTAAAAATTTGTGTAGTCAATTTAATGGTTTGTAGCTTTTTCGTAATAAAAACTATTTTCAAATTCGTTGATTATTTATTTTTCATAAAAATTTAAAGAACGATAAGGATTTTAAGAATTTTGAACTTAAAAAATAATTTTCATTTTAATAATATTTTTATTTTGTAATTTGTTTTTAATAATTACCCAGCAAAAACTTTGCTTGCCATGTAATGAGTTAAGAAGCTAATTAATGGCTGTTCACTACATACACATGAGATGAATAACTCATTATTTTAACACGACGATGTCATTAGAGGCGACTACTTACAATTTATATTATTACTGGTAGGCATTTCAGAAAGTCATTATTTAGATCTCTTTATAAGAATTAATTACTTTGAAGCTATTCAATAACTTATTAATTTCAAAGAATTGCCGAAGTTATTATTTTCCAAGTGAATTTTTCCATCTTTTAGTACATAAGTACTAAAAGATGGAAAAATAAACAGATGATATATTTTTCAAAATTTATTTATTGAAAACATATAT
>MINK01191416.1:0-15044 GCA_001735545.1 Phormia regina | reverse complement strand
TTTTCCTTCAGAAATTTACTGCATGGGCAGCATGGTTCCGTTTTCCGGTAATTTTGTCCGTTAAGGTATGAATCCAAATAAACATATGTCAGCACTAAGAAGAAGCAAATAAAAACTTAATCCCATTAAAAGGATCTTGTAAGAATTTTAAATATACTATATAAATTTGTCGCTGGTATGGATAATATCCGGAATTAATCTGTAGAAAAAAAACCATTAAGAAAATATTAATGACAAATTTATATAGTCTATATATATATATAGCAAAGATAATTAAAATATTTAATCTGGGACCTCAGGAAGTCGAAAATTTTTTCCCGCTATCACGCAAAATCGAAAAGTCTAGGAAAATATTCTCCTGCGACTTGAATTACATTCGAATTTCTTACTTTTAATGGTACGTCGTTTTGATTATTGGAACTTAGAGATCTAATAAGTACTTTTTTGTTGTAGCAGCATTTATTGAACGATTTTTGTCTGTATTAGAAAACTTGTGGACTCTTTTAACCAAATTTTCTTTAAAAAGTCGAGTTTAATATTCCAAAATGCTTTGTTGCCATAAAAGAAGTATTTGTAAAAATCATATGAGGTTCTCTAACGTTAAATATTCATATTTTTAAAAATTTTGGGTGCATATTTATTAAATAAAATATGTAAATGCGTAATTTAAAAATTTTTACGAAATTTAAGTAAAAATTATTCCAAAAATTAACTTATTACGATTTTTTCCAGTTTTTTCAATAATAACGGTATTTATCGGTATTTTAGTTTCGGTGCCGTTATACCGTTACCGATATAATTTCAAATACCTTTATCGATACCGTTACCGAAATAAAAATTAATTTAATACCGATACCGTTATTCGTTTCGATTTCCAACCTTGTTTTTATGCAAAAGAGACACAATTTCATATTATACTTCAAATTAAAAAAACTGTAAAGTATCGAGTAGTGTTGAGCATTCAAATGAAAATATATTGAGTAGCATCAAGTATTGAAAAGTAGTAGAATTAGCCAGCACTACCCGATAATACTAATCTATGTAAATTTTACGTATTTAGATATTATAAAGCTTTATACTAATAATGTATTTATTTTTACTTTATTTATTTTTACTGCAAAGAACTTTTGAAATTTTGAAAATATTTTTTTTTCTCTCAACTCTCTTACTATTGTTCACTGTGCACAGTAATTTCAAAAAGATGTTTTTTTTTAATAATTCTGTAACTTTTGAACATTTTGTGATATCTCAATGAAATTTCACATGATCAGTGCTGAGGTGATTTGGAGGTGTAGAAGTTACTGGAGGGCCAAGAAATCTCAAAGTTTTGGAAAAGTTTAATGACATAACATAAATTTTATATATAATTAATGTACAAATGCATTGTTTCAATGAAAAGATACATTAAAATTTAGTTAAAAAAATTAACGCTATTATTATTACAATGAAACCAGAAATTACATTTATTTTTTAATAACATAAGTAAATTAGTTATTTGATTTAATGCATTAGTACCTTGAATTCGTTTATACAATGTAATAATAGATTGTTTTAATTTCGAAAAGGCATTACCCAATGAACAAAAATATTAAACCAATGAAATATTTCATTAATGGAAAATTAAGTCAAATAAAACAAAACATTTTGTTTTGATTAGGTTTTCATTAGTTTGAACAAAAAGTCGACTTAAGACTTTATCCGACTATTGAATATATTTTGTTATTTGTCTTAAAAAACTTAAAAAATACAAAATGAAGATTACAAGGCAATTGATATATTGATTAACAAATCTTCCCAATGAATGTGATGATTACAAACAAAAATATTATTATGCGATCGGTTTAATGGTATAAATATATAAATAAAAGCTGCTAAGAAAATAATCTTTTTTAAACATAATAATTTATTAAGTATTTTCCGACTATTTTCGAAATTTTACGATTATTTTCAGGCAACAAGAAAGTCGATTTCTCGACAAAAGTCGATTTCGAATTTTTTCTATAAAAAGTCGACTGTTCGATTATTCAAAAGTCGATTTGATAGACATGAGTTTTGATCTCTTAACAAGAAATGACGCGTTTTAAACAAAAGACAAATATAATCAGTGTTGTGTTAAAAATTAAAATTATTAATAAGTAAATAAGTTCGAATTATACATAACTTATTTACTTTTTAAATAATATATTCACACAGAAAATGTCGAGCTGCATTATTGAAGACATCAAATTAAGTGAATTAGACAAAAGCAGGAAGATGGTAAGTTTCCAAGCCTTCTTAAAAAACAATTAAGACACAGATTAGCCTCAAATATAAAATATTTAAAATTTAAATCGTAATAAAAATATATTACAGACTGATCAAGATTTGGATACTACAGCAATTTTCTTGCCGCAATTCTAAGTCTTTACCTCTCCCGCCTACAAAGTCAGAATTGCGGCAAGAAAACTTGCTGTGTGTGAACCCTGAGGGTAACTAGTTAAAAACATTTAAAGTCATAGAACGAATTCTAAAAATTTTATTTAAAACCTTTTTTGTTAATAGGATGATGATGTTGCCATATTAATGTAAATGGATATTCCTTACCATCATTGAGCAATAAAGAGGACAACAGAAAGTACTTGATAAAATAGATGACAAGAGAAGGTAGATAGAGAAGGGTTGCACAGTACTCGAAAGAGTTCCTGTGCATCCACTCGCAGACCTAGAGGTCTATTGTGAAATATATGACAAAGATTATTTACATTTTTTAGTGAAATGTAACACAAACATTGTATTATTTTTATGGCATGTATATTAAGAATATTTTATTTATTTATTTTTTATATTGAGTCAATATAGTAAAATTTAGTAATTTAATTTAAAATAAAAACCAAAAATACAGAACAAGCCAATTATTTTCAATGTACAGTTTCGTTGGAAGATTAATTAACTTATACATTGAATTTTAATATTAATGTATGGCAATAAACTGTTTTAATGAACCTGTACATAGGGTAAAAATTAGTGCACAAATTCATTGAAGCAATAAACTTTTTCGTTGTTCTTTTGTACCTCTTTGGTTCAGTGTTTAATGTCAATAAACTTCGAATGCAAAATTTTTATTATCTTTTTGCTTAAATGTCACAATTGGCATTGTTTTTATATCAAAAAAAAATCCAGAAAATTTCGGAAGTTTTCGAGATTTTAACCCCTAATATGCATAAACAATAATTCATATATAAATTTTGCAATTTTGTGAACCGTACGTTTTCATTTTTTTTATTTAAATTTTGTTACATTTGTTTGTACAATATTTGTTATACGATTCGTTTGTTGATGATTGGTTATAGTGGCGGTGGTGAGTTGTTTTTATCATTTGACATCAGAGTTAATATAATTATCACTTTTAGTGATAATGGATGAATACAGATATTTAGATAGATGGATCAACAATAAACATACTTAAAAAACACTAAAATGTACTCACTTTCACACAGTAAATACGTAAATATTAAATTAACAATAAATATAAGTTTGTTTGTATGTATGTAAGTGTATGATAAAAATATACAAATAGTGTATTTGTATGTATGTATGTATGTACGTAAAAGCAAAACAAAAGCAATATCGCTGTTACAAATTTATTCACATATTGATGATGAAAATAAAAATCGATAAAAACATATTTTTAGATTTATTTCATATTTTTTCTTTAGATTTTTTTTTTATATTTTTCACAAATAAGTTTTACTAACGCACCTTATTGTGTAATAATTTAATACAAAATTTGTTTTATTTTTAATATTTCATATTTGATTTTCTATTATTTTATTTCATTTGTGTAAAACTTTTCTTTTTACAACCAACTGTTGATTCTCACAAACATATTTTTAGAATAAAATCACTGAATTTAAATTGACATATGATATAAATTTAAAAATATTACAGATTTATTTTATTATATTTTGTTTCAACAATAAACTTTTAACTTAAATTACAATTTGGCACTAAATTATCACATTTGTTTTTATTTTTAATTTTTTTTTTTATTTAAATATTTGGTATAAATCGATTTGAAATTTTATAACCGATAGAATTAATTATTATCCGAACAATGTTTGCACATTTAAATCACAAAGATTGTTAACAATAACTAAATATTAATATTTTGTTAAAATATATTAAGAGTTGAGATTATTTTTGTCGTTTGGTTGTTCGAATGGTTGGTTATAACATGCGGCGGACTATGTATGACTGACTCCCCTAATAATAAATTCTTCCTTCTACTTCTCATTCATGTATTTTAGTTGGTTTTGTTGTTAGTATTTGGTGCTGTCTCACATTTACTATGATTAGTCAATGTATTTACGAGTATTCATCACTTTTAGCACATACAAACACTTTGAAATAACGGAAAAATGAGCGCACCGGAGAGGGTTGAGTATGACAAAAAAAAATGGTATTTTAATAATAAAATGAAACGTTTTACACTGTAAACAAAAATGTGTTAATTAATGAAATTTAAATTGTTGAGCTCATACAAAGTGTTTATTTTTTATTTAATATAATTAATACATAAATATATATATATATATATATTACATATATATATATTAAGTATACTACAGATGATATACTTACTACTATTATTATTATTATTATTATTATTATTATTATTTTTTGAAAATCTAAAAATACTATATCCTTTTAATTTGAATATCTAAGCAAGCACTTTAAATGTAAACTGAGAAATACAAGTGTTTTGAATTTAATTCTCCTGAATTAGAAGGATGACAAACACAATAAGTAATACTAGTAAATTATATAAAAAAAAAACAATACAAGTCAAGAATTTTTAAACAGGCTTAATACATGTATGTTGTGTTGCAGCAAAGTTTTCAAGTTAACAAGTGCATTTGTTTAATTAATTTGTTGTTTACTGTACAATAAAACCTTTAACTGGTTTTGCGTTCGCATACCCAAAATCTTGTTAAGTGTAGAAAAATTGAGAGGCAAAAATTGCAGTTAATAAACTAAATAGTTTGCAACTATTATTATCATCAATATGAGAATAAAAAAAAAGACACTCACACACCCTCGAATGTTATATTCGGCTAGACCGAATCTATATCAACTTTTTTACATTTTACATTATATGGGAGGTAAGCGGTAAATTTTCGTCTCCCTATGTTGTCCCGTTTCTGCTTTCAATAGATGGACAGAATAACGGATGGCATTAGCTAGATCAAGTCAGAATCTAACCTTAACCCATAAAATTTACAAAAAATCGAACTATGGATAAAAAATATTAATATAAATACTGCTTTGCCAAAAATTGGATGATAATTTTATCCACTATCAGAATATGACTCCTTTTAGTATTCTCAATACTTTCTGGATATTAAAAACAAATAAATATTTAAATAAGTTTCTTAAAATAGATATAAAATTAAATTATATTTTGTGAGGCAAAATATGAAGGAAGAATAAAATTAAGATACATTTTCCCTCCTAAATGACACCAATTCCATGCCTAAAAAAAAAAATAACCTAAATAGTGTCCCCAAAATCGTTTAAACTGAGGCAAACTTCTTCCCGAACGGTGACACTTCTTGGATACATATTTATACATATTTTTTTGTTTCGGCAAAAAAGTGTCCAAATTCATCATTAAAAATGACTCTAATTCGACACCCTAATAAAGCACTTAATCGTGTAATAAGAACTGCTGCACACTCCTTCCCAGACGGATAAGAAAAAAATATTATATTCTGCTATATCCAACATCTTGAGATTACTCTTAAGTTAAAATTTGTGCAGAAAATATTGGCAGGGATTGTACATTTATAAATGCGAAATTATTAAAGCATACTTTAAGGAGAGTATTTTAATCGTCGTTAAGATAGGGATGGGTATAAAAGATTCGGCATAAACAAATATAATTCAACATCGTTTTGAAACAACTCCGAAACTATTGAGCACATAAAAAATTAAGTCGGTGTGTCTTCAAGATATTTTCATTCTGCATTTCTATGTCATTCGTGTACACTGTCATTGTGTTATGGGCGAAATATTCGAAAAACACATTAAATTCCATCTAATCGGGCTAAAAATATATATTCAACGAATTTATTGTTTAATTTGCATAATGTTCCCTTTAATCTTTATTTTCCAATATTTTGGCCACTTCCAAAATAAAGTTTAAACCCAAATATTGTGAAATCGAGTGCTGAAGTTTAAAATTAGAATTATTAAGTACATATGTATGGAATGGGTCGAGCATTTTCAAACCACATAGTTTTTGATATTTAACACGTATTCATAAAAGAAAATCGAAAATTTAGTTCAATTTTAGAACCCCAACTGTAACCTGCTTATAGTGGATCATGTTATAACTTTATGATAAAATGTATTTAAATTGATTAAATTAAATTTAATAGAAATAACTTAAATTTTAAGTATAATGCTACCAATAATATTGGCTCTTAATTTTACTAACTGCGGGGTTGACACACATACACTTTCAAACAAAAACACTTGTTTGTCTTATTCCTTTAATAAAGGAGAGTTTTTTTTCTGGTTGACCACCTTCTGTATACAAATAAACGCACACCTTCCGTTTAAATTTCCGTGTATATGAAACTTTCTACATGGATATATGTTTGGTTGTATGTTTTTGTATACATACACATGTATGTATGTCATGTTCCTTTTATGTCTTGTTAAATGTCCTTTGAAATATCAAAATGATGACAGCGTTTTTCGATAGACAATCATTTCAGTCTAGTCTGAGAATAAAAATGAAGGAATCCTACAGTTTGAAAAAGTTGAAAAGAAAAACGGTATAGAGGCTTCAGTATTTTACCGACAAATATAACTTTCGCCTTAAAGTATGCTTTCATACTTTCACATTTATAAACCTACATTACTATTCTAAATGTATTTATACATGTTTGTGTGTGTGTATTAATATTACTTTTTAGTTTATATGCCTAAAAACTTGTTTATGTACAAATTTGGTTGATTCAAAAAATCTTAGCTTCATAAGCTCGAAAATTGTATTTTTAAAGCATATCTCCCTTGAATTTACATACTTCTTGTTCTGCTTTAAAATAATGTATTTGTGGTAGAGGGCATACGTTCCCTTCAATCATTCTTTTTTTCTTTTTTCTTTTTGAGTAAATTAATGTTTTATATTTAAAATTGTTAGTGTATGTAGTCGTTGTATGCATGTTTTTTTGAATTTCTACTCTGACATTTGTGTATCGTCAATATAAATGTAATATTGCACTCTTTTTATTTCGAAAATTTTAATAAATTTATTATAATCCAGTTTTGGATAGGATAATGTCATGATAAAAACTTGAGGAAATGCTATCATAAAATGATATATATTTTTATTTGAACTTTCGTTTTGTGGTTACCCTGATACTTATACATACATAAATTCTTTGTAAGTACATGTACTTAATTACAAAAGTATCCACCATTAACTTGTGGGTGTTCTACTTAGTTTGCAGTGCACAGTGTAACAGGTCAAACAGTTTGTTGTCTTTGTAATAGGGCGTTAGATGTGAGATATAAATTTGGCTTAATTAACATTTTGTATATTTGAACAATTTTGCATGTTTTTTTTATTGTACACATGTCTAATTACCAAAAAATCAAGGTATGTATGTACATTAGAGGTATAACTTCTTTTTAAAGCAGAGGGTACCAGACAGCCCAGCCCACGATATTCACAAAAAATGCAAAATGTTATACCCCTAACGTTCCTATGTATGTATATCGAAATATCCCAGCAAAAACTAAATAACGTCTTTTGTAACCGAAAACAATATGGGAAACATCATCCTTTTTTGATGCTGTAACTGATGAATTTTGTTCGCGATGAACTAAATATCACCAGTTTTTATTTGGATACCAAAACATTTGTTTTAGATGCTGACCTTTTTTTATGCTCAAAAGAAAAAAACTTTGGCTCTGTTGAGATTCGAACCCACGTATCACAATACTGTTCATGTTTCTAAATCTGGCGTCTTTCTCGTTACACCATAGTCGACTTACATTTTTATGTGCCAAAAAGTGGTTTTGATAACGTCGAGTCTACATTAGAGAAATTTGTATCACGACAAACGTAAAATTTTTGTTTGAGTTGCATATAATTTTTTATATCTGTCAATTATAGGGGAAAACGTATATCATAACGCACCGTCCACACACGCTTTTTTCATGTTCGAAAAAAAGTTTATATTTTCGGAATCCTTGTAAGAAGCGATGACGATTGGACCATGTCCGTCCGTCCGTCCGTGTGTCGGTTGAAATGGCGTTTATGAAGCCCATTTATATGTCAAACGATCGGAAATCCTTTCGAGAATTTTGCTATTGAAATTCAGCAAGATCTGTTCATACATTGCGGAGATATGCCTAAAAAACCGGTTATCTGTTAACTATACAGCCATAGTTGGCAGATAACTATGGCTGTTTTTTGTAATTTATTTATATTTTGCAGTGAAATACTAACATTTTAATCGTTTTAAAGCCATTTAAAATAACAAGAAATTGCTAAAAAATACTTAGAAAAAGAAATTGAATTTGTTGCTTTAAATTAAACAACAAATATGTTAAATTAAAATACAAAGTACCAATTATTTGTTAAAAAAAAAAAATTAATATGTTCTGACTTTTGTTTGGAGTTGACTTATAACATAGACATAAATATAATTGTAATTATGGGTTATTGTGGGTTTTGTTCCTATGAGAGTGTTTAATAAATTTTAAGAATATTGTTTTGTATTTACATATCTATATTAGACTTGTCCCTAAACTTACTTGTTCTGATTCTCAAATTAGTTAAAATTTATTTATAATAATTTTAAATAATACAAAAAAAAGGTCAATCAATGAAAATGGTTAACATAAAATGTTATTTTTAATAATTAAACTTCTGTACGAGGTCTTCATTAGGGCAGAAATATTCAAAATTCCAGTGAAAGAAATTTAGCATTAAAAGCATGGTTTTGCAAATGTTGACCTAAAGTTTATCCGATAATTTTGTTTTTTCATTGTTATTATGAAACAATATCAAAATAGTTAATTTATTTTGAATAGTTAAAATATCGTCATGTGTTTTAAAAAGAAAATGTACCATTGGCAAGTTTCTTTATAAATACGATTTTGTACCATTTTTCTAATTAAACGATAATAAAAGTTCAAAAATTAGTTTAAAAAATTAAAAATAAAATAAAAACTTTTTGCTAAAATATCTTTGAAATCTTATATATTACACAAAATAACACTGATTATGCGCCACGGGTTTTTAATCAATTCAGATACACAACAATGACAAGTACTAAGCTTATAAACCAGTTTTGACTCTAGTTCTCGCGATAAATCGTGATTTGTGACATAAAGCAGGCTGTATATCTCCAAAACTAGTTGTAAGATTTTATTAAAAAATGTCAACATATTTTTATTTAAATTTAATAATTGCGATTTATCGCGAGAACTTGAGTCAATTAAAAACGAGAAAGAAAAACATTAAACCATTGTTTACACTACACAGTGTAAACAGGACAGTTGTAGAGGGGGTTAGTCAGATTGGACAGATTTCATTTTGATTTTGTAGCTCTTTGTTAGTTTTTGTGTAGCACCTTAATATAATTCGTGATGTTCTAATGCGGTTTTTAATTTGAATGTTAGATAAAAGACACCACAGTCTGACACAATTGTGTGTAAAATCATTAATTTCAAGACAAATACAAAATATTTTCTTATCATATTAACGAACGTGATAATTAAGTCACGTTTGTAATACATTTTTCCAATTTGATCGTATCGTTACATTAATTCCCAAATGCTGAATACGTTTTTATGCACTCAATTTTGGTTCTTTCTTTTTTCTTTTTTTTTTCTTGTTACCAGGGTCCTTTCAGTGTCAATTAAAATGTGATTAAATTAATGAACATTAGATTAATTGAAAAAAAGTTAAGTGGAAAAATAAATATTTTATCCTCAGAAACAGTATTGTTGTTAATGTTCTAAATAAAAGGATTAAATTCAATAACTTTCTGTTAAACTTTATTATATTCTTTTAATTACATTTAAATTACAGGCACATTTTATTTCCTTTGTGAGTACAATGAATGATGAGTAATTAAAATTCAAATTAGCATTTCTGTTTAGATAAGTTTTTATAATATTAAGTGACTCATAATACTTTCGCAACATAGTTCATTGTAAAAACACCAACGCGAAATTGTAAAGGCCGTCCATACGCACCTTTCTTTGTGAACTTTCCAAAAAGTCCTTTTTTATGAAATCTTTATAAGAAAACATACTACAACAAATTATTTCAAAGATGACATAAAAGCATTGAAACAAAAGCATTTTATAAAAGAACTTCTGTATGTATGTAAGTTTAGAAGGATACTTAAATACCTTGTAATATGACCGCCTTAAGGAAGCCAGACTATAATATCATTAGCAATTCCTTATTTATTCTAAATGCCTGGAATTTATTAGCCTATTTATTGAGTGTTGTTTAATATATCTCTCTATATATTTACAAATATTCGAATAAAATTTCCAAGGAAATAAAAACAAGTTCATATACTCTCTCTCTCTCTCTCTCTCTATCTCAGACTTCTTGTGCAATTCCTACAAAGTCATATTTTAACAAGCATTGACAGGATAATTAATAATTTTACAAGCTTACAAAATAATTAATATTGTATGTGAACAACAAACCTAAAGGACTTTTATCCATTTAGTTATTTTTTTTTCTTTCAAATTTATGTACATTTTTATCACAATGAAAAAAATTTTTGTGTATGTGTAAATTCATATGTATGTAGGTCTGTTCGTTTGTTTGTTTGGAAAATATATGGATATTGAGTGTATAAAAAGTAAAAGTGCTGATGTCAGTTATTTTTTAGAGCGTAAACTTTTCGAATTATTACTTAACAGAATATTTAGTGTTTTTAGCGAAATTATAGCTTTTCTAACACTAAATAAAATATATATTTTATTAAAAAGAATTAATACACACATACACATACATACTTAGACACATTTTTATTTTGAATAATCGATAAATAGACTATCTGAATATATAACATAGATGATGTATAAATTTTAAAACTTATATAATAGTAAAACAAATTTTCATACACAATTTTTTATGAAACCCTTTATAGATTAAAAAATTATAATAATATTATTATTAAGGCAGTAAATCTATTTAATGTTCTAGACTATAGAATATTTAATTAAAATCAACTTTTAAAACTTTTCATAATTATATGATAATTAAAACTGAAAATATGGTGTTTGTATGTTAATATTTATCTAAATAATAATTATATGGTTAAGTCTAAAACAATCAAACATATTGAAAGTTCATAAGTGTTCTTACCAGTATTACCAAAGCAAGAGAAATTTCCATAATGTTTAACTTTAATAATTTTCAAGTGTAAAGAAAACAACTAGGAAAGATGAAGTACATCAACATCGACAATATTATACTCTACAACACTTCCCTAAGTGCACTAATAATATGGGAGAGGTAATTTTTTCTAGACCTTTTGCCAATTGATGAATACAAGTCGATACATATCTATTATGGGAGGACATTTATGTGGGAGGTAGGGCTAGAAATAACATGCAAATCATTAGTAAATTCCATATGTCATTGCGTAAAATAAATCATATCAAATTATCTTCTCCGGTTCTGTAGAAAATTGAAAACAAAATTACATTTGAGAGATTTGCATGAGAATGCGAAAGTGGTTTCTGATTTTTAGAAATCGAAAGGGCAAAAGCAATATGGTGAATAAAAAATGGTTATGATCTCTCAGTTCGGTTTTGATTAGAATTTCATACTTTCACATTTATAAATCTACACTACAATGCACAGTGCGGACAAAAGATAAATAAATGGTATTTAGTCTGGAAATTTGAAACCACTGAATCTATTTAGATGAAATTGGTTGTTCAACACTTAAAACCTCTTAAAAATAGCAATATTTTAATGAAACTCTGTAAGAAGAAGTTCAATAAAAGTATAAATATTTATATCAAATTTTATTAAGATCGGTTCACAATTGACCATAGTTCCAATATAACCCGTTTTTCATAAAATCAATTTAATGCGCATAACAAATGATAGTATCAAGTCGATTATAGACATAAATAAGTTTTATGTAACTAGAAACAACTTTATTAAATATTATGGGAATCGGTACAGTTCTCGTATAAATCCACTTACGGGAATCGCCCTAAAGGGCATAAAATCATCTAGATGTTAGAATCAACGCATTTTATATTTGTATATTTTATTTTACATTCATTAAATGTATTAGTCTACAATTAGCCATAGATTTAATATTCCCGAAATTTTTTTTGCTTAATGATGTAGTTTATCATATAGTAATAGGTCATGACCGACTATATATTTGTTCTCGTTATAATTAAAGGGCTATATCTACGAGCACTTATATGTCACGATTTTTTATTTTATTTCACCAATGTCCATTTTCAAATAGTATTTATGAATTATATACAATATTTACAAGATATAAACAATATTCAGACTTTGACCTCTTTCTCTTAAGCAATGGTAACCCGCAATAGCGTAATATTTTCAATACATAAAATCCTCAGATTATTCCTCTCTACATTAACTGGACCTTTTGACAAAAAAATGTCATACAGTGTTTGCCAATGCAATGGAAACTTTTCCTAATTTTTTATAAATGGCACAAAATTAAAAATAAATTTACAAACATTTTTAATTTTTTGGAGTACATAATTTGTATATACTTTTATTCTAATAATACAAAACAAAATTAAAATTATTCATAAATATGGTACTGACAAAACAATGGAAACTTAGGTCTGAAGTTTTGAATAAGTCAGTATTTTGTTGGGTATCCTTTTAAGTACTGCTTCACAACAACGATGCATTGAAATATTTTGCCATTCCCTTATAATCGCTGCCAATAAATCTTCCTTTCTGGTGTAATTTTGAGTCCGTATTTTGCGATCTACTATTTCCCCCCATACATTTTCTATTGGATTGAGATATCCTGTGAATGGTCATGCCCTCAAAATACGTACTTCATTGGGATTGTAAGCCACTCGGTTACAATCTATGAGGTGTGTTTGGGGTCAAACGTGTCGGATATCATCCAAGATTAGCAGCAATATTTTCCTCAGCGTATTGGGATACATTACAATCGTTTAAAAAAAAATGTTTCTGGTATCCATACCTAGTCATATTATCTTTTATAATAATATAAATTTGAACCCATAGAATTTGGCCTGAAAAACATCCCAAGAGACCACAAATTGCGCAACCTCAAGTTAACTGTCTTGTTAGTATTAATATTTTGGATCCAATTTATTTTCCCGTGTTCGTGTTACAAATGTTCATCACAGGACGAATAACAAATGCGAGACCAGCCCTCATTTGCCCAGTGGACTTAATTGGCTTGAGTACTAATTTCCAAAATTTTAGAGAAGTTATTGAGAATAATTAAGAGGAGTAAATTTTTGGGCAACCTCTTACTATCAGATTATCTCTCCGTCTTGGTGTAGTTTTACGTAGGTCTTCCTCAAAGTGTTTGAGGTTTCACAGTACCCTATTCTCACGAATTTTCTTTATAATTTTCATCGAAACTTGTGACCTTATAGAAGTGAATATTTATCTCAGAATAGTTTTTTTGTTTTAAATAACACAACAACTAAAATCATTCCATAAGTTTAAATTTTTGTAAATTTTGTCAAGAAATTTTGAACTTTGGCCATGTTTCCGTTTAACATTTGCTTGCAATATAATTAATTTTATTATAACGTAAAGATTACAAAAGAGAAGTTAGGAATAATTATCAGAATAAACAAGATATTAAATAACTGTAAAACATGATCTTTTCACAACCGCTTTTCTTAATTTTATTTTTGATTAGTCTTTCCTTTATTAACAGAAGTTTAAAAGTTTCCATTGTTTGTCAATGACCCGGCAATTTTGATCATTTTATTTTTTGATTTTTATCAGATCAGATTTTTAAATAAATATTTCCTAATTTTTTAAGTTTGTTTATTGTAAATATGTTTTTTAAAAATTAGTAAATATGTTTTTTAAAATGCTTTAGGAATTTTGCCATATTTTGGTTTAATATTTCGGAAAAAGTTTCCATTGTATGTCATCACATGAGCCAGTGATGGATATTTCAAAAGCTACTGCAACTACCTGTTCATGCATTGTTTATATTTATATGTAATTAATAATCATTAATATAATTAGTTTATTTTTAATTAAAATACAATTAAATATAAATAATATAGTAAATAATATGATGAATATAAGTATAATTTACTTTCATGTTACATTTCAATTTACATGTTGTATATACAATGTAGATATTAATTACATAGGTTTTACATGTGCAGCTACGTAAAGAAAATAAAATGTAATATTAGGATAGCCTGTTTACTTTATTTATATTTTATGTCCTGGTAGATTTCTTGCTAGATTTTTAATTACTACATATAAAAAAAGGGGACATTCATTATTTTCGAAAGAAAATTTGTTTACAAAAAGTTTTTAAAAAATATATAACTTCAAAATTTCATTTCCAAAGGACCTTACATAAACGAGTGCCATACTAATCTATATTGTCAAGAAAACAAAACATAAAAACAAAAAAAAAAAAAAAAAACTTACCGCAAACAAACACGTTCCTCTTCATCGTTATTCATACTAAGAGAAAAAAGTGGCCTTAATTCCGTTTAACTAACTAGTTGGTCGTTTTAGTTACCGCAGGACTTCTTTTATTAAAAGTAATGAGCAGATAATAAGCTTAAAGTAAACTTATCATGTTTGTTTAAGGATATTTTTTCCTTGCCAAGTATTGACTTTTTTCACCAAGTTTGGAGCTTGTCGTATTCTCTTTGTCTAGATTTCTGTAATAAAAAAAAAAAGATGACAAAAGAACAAACTTTTTAATGAAAATATTGTAGGTATTTGAATTCCAAAAGTTAGATGACTAAATATATATATATAT
>MINK01191415.1:0-23550 GCA_001735545.1 Phormia regina | reverse complement strand
TCCTCCTTTTTTTATGCTGGCGTCCTCTTTTTCTCAAAATGGAATTGGCAAGCCTACTCAAAACTGATGTTCTATTACTAACAGATATATTTCAAAATTTCAGAAAATTATGTAAAAGTATATATAAATTAGATCCTTGTCAGTATTTCACTGCACCTGGACTATCCTGGGATGCTATGCTTAGGTATACACAGGTGAAATTAGAGTTACTTACTGAAGTTGACATGTACAATTTCTTCAAAAAGGGAATACGTGGTGGTATAGTTCAATGTGTTAAGCGACATTCTAAAGCGAATAATAAGTATTTAGACGATTTTGATAAAACTATACCGTCAGAATTTCTGATGCACTTAGACGCAAATAACTTTTATGGTTGGGCCATGTCTGAGTATCTTCCTTATGGAGGATTTAGATGGTTATCGAGTGATGAACTTGATTTAAATCCTAATACCATAAGTGATGATTCTGAAAACGGTTATGTCTATGAGGTAACATTAGAATATCCTTCAAAATTACATAATCCTCATAACGATTTGCCATTTTGTGCAGAAAATAAAAAAGTTGGGGGTTCTAAACATACTAAATTAATTACAGATTTCGAAACAAAACGTTCATACGTAATACACTATAGAATTCTAAAGCAATGTTTAGAAAACGGATTAATTTTAAAGAAAGTGCATAGAATTCTGGAGTTTAAGCAATCTCCATGGCTTAAAAAATATATTGATTTAAATACAATGCATAGAGCTACTGCGAAAAATATATTTGAAAAGAATTTTTTTAAATTATTAAATAACGCCATATATGGAAAAACCATGGAAAATGTAGATAAGAGGAAGGACGTTAAAATTGTTACAGATTGGAGTAGAACTAATCGTAATCGCTTAGGTGCACAAGATTGGATATCAAAAACTAATTTTCACAGTGTTTCTATATTTACGGAAAATATGGTTGCAATACAAATGAAAAGATGTGAAACATATTATAATAAACCAATATACATAGGTTTCTCCATTTTAGATATCTCAAAGTGGAAAATGTATGACTTCCACTATAGATATATGCAACCTAAATTTAAATCTAAGTTATCTTTAAATTATATGGATACTGATTCCTTTATCTACACAATTCGAACAGATGATTTCTATGATGATATAAAGAATGATATTGAAACAGAATTTGACACATCCGATTACCCAGAAAATAATGTCTACAATATTCCTTTAGTTAATAAAAAGGTGTTAGGTAAGATGAAAGATGAAAATTGTGGAAAAATTATGACTGAATTTGTGGGGCTAAGATCTAAAATGTATTCAATTAGTGTAAAAAATGACAGAGAAATAAAAAAATCCAAGGGTGTAAGGAAATGTATTTTAAATAAATATAATTTAGCTTCATATAGAGATTGCTTATTTAATAAAAATATTGTATATGATAACATGTTAACATTTAAATCTAAGATTCATCAAATGTATACTAGTAAATTATGTAAAGTTATATTAAGTTATCAAGATGATAAACGAAAAATTCAAAGTGATGGCATTAACACATATGCTTATTATCATTTTGCAATTGAAGAAACAAATCCTGATTATGAATTAGATATGTTGTTATTAGAAATAGATAAGATTCAAAATGAAGAAAATACTTGAATTTATTTATAGTAAATATTTTTAATTATAACATACATATTTTTTAAAAATACTTTTATCAATTTATGAATAAATAAATAAAAACAAAATTAAATTTATTTTTCAAATGTTTTATTTTTTATAAAGTTTCATATAGGTAAGTTACATTTATTTTTAAACAATTTTACGAACTATTCCGGTCAAAGGAGTGTACTCAATCAAACGATCATGAAGTATTAAACAATATGCTGCTGTATTCTTTGGAATTGATGTATCAGTTTCAAATTCAATTTTTAAATCAATAGGCCCACCTTTAATGGTCTCATTTTGGTTACTTATATCAACTACAGTAATTGGATTATCTTTAAATTTTTTGAAGGAAAGAAGTGGTTGCGGGTCCCGCATATAAAAGTTTTGTTGAAATTTAGCATACATATCGTAAAGGATAGCATAGCGATTTTCTGCAAACTTTAAATTTAAGTCATCATATGGATAAGTATCTGAATTTAAATGTACTTTAATATTTTTCAAATCGGCGTGTAAGAATTTATTATCCTTTTCAAATATTAATATAACATATCGTGGTCTTTCTCTGTTTGTAGAGAACTTAACATTCCAGCTATGTTTCATTCCACCAGAAAATGTTGGATTAAAGTAACAGTCCCAACTACGAAATGCTATGGGTAACGATTTTCCATCTTTAATTGTTTTCATAAATTGAATTTTTTTATAGTCTGACAAATGAATATGTTGAACCTTCCAAACAATATTTGTGATAGTTAAATTTATAACTTCTTTATCATCTTTTGAATAGCATGCCTTTTTATCATTTGAACTCCTTAACAAAATTAAATCATGTTTGCTATTACATAACACTTTGTTGAAATCTTCTGCAAATCCCAGCAAGCGATTAAGGGGAACACAAAAATTGAATGAGGATCTAGATGAATCATCATCTGTATTCCATCCAGCATTACTTAACGTATTGCTTTCGGATGTATTTAGTGATACATAATTTTTTACAGTTGTTGTAATACCAAGATAACGAGTACGATCAATTTCTATACCATTTATTTCATAACGGATTTCATCAAACATGTGTCCAACACAATTATTTCTTAATCGAGCGTTAGAAGTATCCTCACCGTTAGCTGTTTTTAAGTAACCTTCTACATATAAATAGCTCTCAGATGGTAAAACATATAGATCTTGATTTTGAATGGTTATTCTTACTTCATCATTATTTTTGTAGGACTGAATATAGGGAACATAGCTGTGATAATCCCTTTTTATAATGTTATCATCTGAGAATGGTTTTTCATCAATATTTAATATATCAGACATTGTGTTTAACTTTTAAATTGAGTAATTTTAAAAATGCTTTATTTTCTTCAGTTAAAAGTGGTCTTATCGGTTTGGTTGATTGAAAGAGAATGTTTGAAAACCCTCTTTTATTTTTATATTTATTATAAATTATCATTTTCTTCGTGATCTGAGATGAATTCGAATTGTGATTTCTTCTCCTCTAAAGTTTATTAAACGATCTTCCTGATCTACAATCCGTATTTCGAGACGACTGATTTCTTTGACGTTTACTGGCAAATAAATTAGGTTATTTGGTCTTTCAGATAATTTATAACCTGGAGGAACGTCTAATGTAAATTCGTGAAGAATGTGAGAAGGAGAGTTATTCATAAATGATCCCGCTATTATATTACAATGTAATTGCAAAATATTAACTTTTAAAATATTTACTGGCAGATTTGATGTATGTTTTTCTCCATGCTGCAAAATTCGTCTATCAAAACCAAATAACTTACCAATAGATCGCCTTTTATCAAAATATATACGATCGTCTGAGGATAATATCTCAACTTGTAATGTATTATTGTTAGCAGTTATTTCTATGGTTTTATTAAAATTTATTCTCTTGTATTCGTGCTGAATAAAATTAGCAATATCTCGTAGTTCATAAGATCCAATTGGAATTTCTATTATCTTGTCTCCGATATGAAATAAATTGTTATCATAGTCTACATTAGGAATAGAATTATATGACTGAAAGTCCACCAAACAGCACTCATAATCATCATCCCCCAATTCAATAGGTGGAGAGTAAATCGATGATAAAGTTGATGTTTTACCGCTTAAAGTCAATGTTATTGACATTATAACGAACGATATTATAATAAATGAAAAATATGTTTATTCAGTTTTTATATTCGATTTTTTATTCTTATAAATTTAGGTTTTTAAATGTAAATGTATATAAGTATAAAATTAAAGTATATCGTTTTTATTTATCCAAGTATTATGTTGATTTGAAAATCCCAACCATTTCACTAGTGCTTTCTTACCCCTTCTTTTTAAAACTTTTTCCACCAGGTATGAGTTTGAATATTTTGTAGGCAAAATCTCCTCTTTATAGAATCCACCTCTTATTGGATTTCCTTCATAATCTTCTAATATGTATGTAGCAGGATTTGTATTTTGTATAGATCGTATTTTAAATATTTCGGTTGTCCAGTTTGGAGTGTATCCTTTTTCAAAAACATTTTTATATTTACTGATTCGTACATGATCTCCAACATGTAGATTTGTTGTTTTAAATATTTTTAAATGACTGTAAACCGTATTCAACAATATTTTTTCATTTTTAGAGTTGACATTAATAGGAGCCATTTTAATTGTACGATGTATGTTTCTATTATATTTGTCAACCAAATCTTTATAAATGTCAATCCAATGATATGTACCATTAAAACTAAATTCCTTCCACATCATTCCTTTAAGTGTTCTATTAAAACGTTCTACTATTGATGCTTTCATTACACTATAGGTTGAATAGTGATTAATGGAATACTTTTGCATTAACTTGTGAAAATCTTTGTTGAAAAATTCTTTTCCATCATCAGTATGAAGATTTTTTGGAATACGTCCTAATTTAAAAATTTCTTTAAATGCTTCTGAAACATCAGCAGCTTTTTTAGTTTTAATAGCTTCAGCCCAAGCGAATTTTGAAAAAGTATCAATAACAGTTAACAAGAATTTATATCCGTTATTAATAAAAGAATAGTTCCCCATTTCAACTAAATCTGCTTGCCATAAATCATCAATTCCTTTCATAATTACCCTTCTTCGTGGAAAGTTTTTTCGTGCCTGTGAGTGAAGCTCATTTATTATCGCTCTCTTTTCCATCATTTGTAGTTTTTGCTAATGATGCCATTACAATATAAACATCGTTTATCATTTTATGTAAATCATCGATTCTCGTTCTCACTATTACAATTTCTTTGTTTATTCCTTTTTTTAATATTTCTTGGACGTGGTTGATTTGCGTATGTAAATATGCTTTGTTGACTGCATCTGCGCCTTGTGAAGGGGGTGATAGGTTTCTGATCTTTTTGTTTTGAATATCAAGGTTTTTATTTTCGTCAAGAATAAATCCCAAAGTTTTCGAAACATCTTGTTGTCTATAATAGTGTCCAAATTTGTCAACAGGCATTAACTTTTAATTTTATTTTAAATAATATTTAAAATATTATATAATAATGTCTGCTTCACGTAATTCTTCAACAATTGAAATAATTTCGTTTGTATGATTATTATTGCCAGCTTGTTGTGATGCCATCAAAAGCTTTAATCGATCTACTAATTCATTAGGATCGTCCCAGTATATATAGGTAGGTTTCTGATGGTTTACGTTCATAATACCGCTGCCAGTGTGAGTATTAACAAATAAATTTTTTATAATTTGTTTATACTTCATTCCTCTATTTGATTTAATTCGTCCGGTAGGACTATAATCTATTCTATGAGCATTTGTATTTAAGAGAATTTGCTTGTATATATCTAATTCAGAAGCATCGTATTTTAAAGGATTTTGATAGAAAAGAAGCTCAAACAATCCCGGTGTGTATGCCCATCGTTGATTTCCTATTATTATTTTACTATCGCTCAGTATTAAGTTTTCATTAGCGAACTTCCATACACCATTTTCATCCATGTGAGGTCCAAATACTTCATCCAGTTTCTTATTAGATTTTAAATAAGATAGATTTAGTACTTCGTCATCATCATTCTGTGAATAAAATGTGTCATTTTTTTCATCTTCTTCGTAACCAATTTGACTATCTTCTAAATCTTCTTGTTTTTTTAAATCATTCTCCAAAGTTGTTCCTGTTTCCAAATGAGAGTTAATATACGATTCTTCAGAAGATTTCTTCGGTATAACTAATCTTTCATTCTTAGGCTTTATTAAGTTTAAAACGTTGTGATTTGATAATTTAACAAGTTTTTGTAGAGGTTCTGTTAAGGGTTTTAATGTATTATTTAATTCATTTGTTGTTGCTTCTTCATTAATTTTTAAGCTTTGGAACTTTCTTTTTAAATTTTTTCTCGATTTAATTAATTCTTTTAACATTTGCTCCTCCATTGAATATGCTTTTTTTATCGTTTTAATTAGATAATAATTTTATGAACGTCTTTAATATGTAAGCTCAGAAATGTAACTAAACTTGTATAAAAATATTAAAACCTTTTCTATACCGACCAGAATTAATTTCATCATCTTTGCTAATAACCAAAAAACCATATTTTTCCTTCCAACATTCTCTACAAATTTCACGAAATTTGTCTATGCTCATATCACTTCCAACATGATCGTTATATATATTTTTTAGAT
The DNA here is from genome assembly GCA_001735545.1 of Phormia regina. Lineage (NCBI taxonomy): Eukaryota > Metazoa > Arthropoda > Insecta > Diptera > Calliphoridae > Phormia > Phormia regina. The sequence continues at coordinate 17,235 of MINK01191415.1, read as the reverse complement.
TTAACTCGTCCTGTTTAAACATAATAATCATATTCGCATTGTCACGTATTAGATGCTTTGGTATACGAGTATAAGTTTGACATAAGTAAAATGAGTCTACATTTTTATGTCGCCCCATACAAAAATAAGATCTAATATTATTTTGTTTTTCACATGCTACGTCATCGAATATCATCAATGAATTCGATTTTATATTATCTGGTGATATAACATCTCCATTTTCAGAAAAAGTATAATATTCCATTCCCTTCACAGATTTAATTAGTTTCTTTAAATATTCATATTTCGGTTGATATAATGATTTTGAGTAAAGATATATATTCTTAAATTTTAACCCATTAGGACTTTCTATAAGACTAAGCATAACGTTTGTTTTTCCGCAGTTTGATGGTCCAACAATTAGTGCTCTTATAGAATTAGGTAATAGTGAACTATGTTTTCTCGCATTATTCTCCTCAAAATCTAGGTTTCGTACTAATATATTTGATTGTTGCTTTACTAATCGCATTTTGAATACTAATCATAAATATTAAATTACATTACTATATAACAATAATATATTAATTTTCAGTTTAAAAAATAAACTATAAAAATAATATAAAATGATTGTGTACCAGAAAAATAAAGTTAATGTAAAGAAGAATGTACAGGGGAAAGGTTTGGTAAATAAAATAATAGATTCATTGCCAGTTGAACTCCATTTACCCGGTTACCAATTTTGTGGACCTGGCACAAAATTAAAAAAACGCTTGGAAAGAGGAGATAAAGGAATTAATCCTTTGGATGCAGCTTGTCGAGCTCATGATATCGCATACACAAAAAACAATAATATTACACAGCGGCACCAAGCAGATAGAGAACTTGCAGAAAGAGCTTGGGAAAGAGTAAAAGCTAAGGACAGCACTATTGGAGAAAAAATAAATTCATATCTCGTTACCAACGCGATGAAGGCTAAAGTTAAATTTGGTTTGGGTATGAAATGTAAAAAACCTCAAAAAATGTCTGGAAAAAAATTATTTAACGATGCCATTAAGGCTGCTACTATTGTGCTGAAAAAACAAAAACCAGAAGACATAAACCAAGCTATAAAATCGGCAAGGAAAGTTATCCAAAAATCCTTTCGTGGAAAAAAATTAAAAGTGATAATTCCAAGGATTATAAATCTTCCTAAAACTGGAGGTTTTCTACCTCTTATACCAATTTTAACAGCACTTGGATCATTGGGAGCTTTAGCCTCTGGTGGTACAGCAATAGCTAAGGCAGTAATTTCTACAAAAAATGCTAAAAAACAATTAGAGGAAAATAAAAGACATAATAAAACAATGGAAGCTATTGCTATGGGAAAAGGCCTTTATCTTAAACCATACAAAAAAGGATATGGAATACTTGTAGAAGATTCAACAAAAAACTTTTAAGTCAGCTACCCAAAAGACCTCTCACTGATATTGATCTAAACATCTTTGGAAAAAAGAATATTCCATATTTTAGAGGTGTTTTCATGAGAGATAAACTACCGAAAAAACCTTATAAAAGAGAATGTGGAATTGTAAATTTAGATTCTTACAAAGGGTCTGGCACACATTGGGTAGCTTATAATATAAATAATAATATAGCCGAGTATTATGATAGCTTTGGAAATCTACAACCACCTCTTGAAGTATTAAAATATTTAGGAAACGGCGTTACATACAACTACGATCGACAGCAACAGTTTGATACATACAATTGTGGTCATTTATGTTTAAAATATCTCTGTAAATTGAAATAGAAAATAAAACACATTTATTTTTAATTTTAAAACAAAAAACGTTTAATTTTTATTATTAACCAACTGTATCATAGGAATAAGTTTTTATTTTATTTTCATAGCTTATATTTCTAAGATTTGAATTACTGGAGCTTGTAAATCGTTCGCTCAGCTTGTAATATCTATCCATTATTCTTGCAATGTTTTCTTTTTCCTCATTAATATGAAAGCAGCATGAAACAGCATTTCCATATCTTCTTTTGAAAGATTGAATTTTTTGTAAATGTTCTTCAAAAATCATGTCCTCAAAATCCAACAAAAATGCGTCAATATTAAACATGTTGAGCTTTGTAATGATTATAAACTTCTGAATACTAAAGCTAAGAAAAATAAACCACATACCATCAGAGTAAATAAAAGACTAAATTTTTTGTTTTTCTCTTTGCTCACAAAATTTTATTAATATCAAAATGAAGAGAAATATGTATTGTTGAATGATTCACTTAGTTCTAACTTAAACCCATTTCCATTATCTTCTAAGAGAGTCCTTGTAATTGAAAAGGCTCCATCTGTAATTTGCTCAAGTATATGGTCTTCTAAGGTATTATATCTCTTGGGAAGGAAAAGTACACCATCACTTAACTGAAGTACCACAGACTCGCCATATTTCGTTGATGTCCGATATGCCTTATTTATAAGGTATGGTTTGTTCACAACCAAGTCCTTAACTTTCACTATTTCTTTAATATTTTGAGCATTAAAAGAAGCAATTACGTTAGTATTAGATATCATTGTAGGAGACAACGCTTTTACTATTTCAAAGTGTAACAGAGTACTAACTTGAAAGTCCAAACACTAGTTGTAGTTATATACAATCTGTGATTTAAAGACTACCTATACATACAGAATTCAAAAAAAGGGATTCACATGTACATGATGTTTATAATTTCACAATATACAATCATGTCCGTGCATGAAATGAAATAAGAGTAATGTAAACTATTATTCTTAAACAAATCAAATATAATTTGACAGTATGCAATCATGACTGTACAAGAACAATGTAAACAATTGTTCTTTTTCTTCACCCAAATTAAAAAGTGATTATCCACGCAGACCCACTTATATCATAATTTTTTTAATAAACCACTTGTCGAAAAGCAATAAATTAGTCCTCTTGAAATTAATATAAAGATCAAAAAGCACGCACAAATAAACACACATATATACAAAACAATGTAAACAAATATGCTGTGACACACTTAAGTAAAATAAAAAAATTATGCAACTCATCAATTCAATCTCAGTATTATGCTAGTGTATGGGAATATTGAAGAGTTATATTTGAATACAGTTTCTTAGTCTGCTAACATTCTTACATGTATAGTCGGCTCCTCAAAGAATTATCAGGACACCCTAATAGTAATACTATCAGGCGATCATACATTTTAATATAGTAACAAAATTCAAAATATTCGTAAATAAAAAATATTCCTTTTCATTCATATATTTTATAGTATATGCTTAAGACATACTTACATAATATAAACAATACGAATTTAATGTAAACATATTCACCACTTGACAACAGCAAAGAGCAAAAACCACTACATCACCTTAAACTAGCAGGCAATCATACATTTTTATAGGCATATGATCATAAGAATTTCATCAGAAAAAGCACTCAATCTCAACAAACCGCCCACTTCATAAGAATAAAGTTTCTAAAGCCACCCATATCAAATTTCAACAAAGCATATCAAAACTAGCAGGCGTTCATATATTTTAATAAGCATACGAACGAAATAATCTTTAAAAAAGTTGACAAAATACCCTAAAGTAGTAAGGGATTCTCCATGAACCAGTAATTAACCTACCCCAACACAACGAAACTCCAATGAACTATCCATGATCGCAAAGACTCTAGAAACTAATGTAAACAATCCTCTCAAAAGAACCAAAAACACAAAAAAAATGCAAAGAAGTCCAATACACAAATATAAACAATACACACTTAATATAAACAAACCACTGCAAAAATAACAAATAAAAAAAAAAAAAAAAAAAAAAAAAAAAAAAAACAAAAAAAATAAATGCCAAAAAAAAAAATTGCCAAAAAAAATTTTTATTACCCCTTTTTATAGAACAATTAAATTTTATTGCTGGTTCATGGAGAATCCCTTACTACTNNAAGTGATCACAGATTAAGCTTATTTTCTCAAAAACGCAGTATTTACCGAGTTATTAAGGATTTTAGTTTTGATTTGGATTTTCATATAAAAATCGATTTTGTATGAAATATAAGTGATCACAGATTAAGCTTATTTTCTCGAAAAACGCAGTATTTACCGAGTTATTAAGGATTTTAGTTTTCACATATAAATATCGATTTTTGGTATGAAAAACAAGTGATCACAGATTAAGCTTATTTTCTCAAAAACGCAGTATTTACCGAGTTATTAAGGATTTTAGTTTTCATATCAATTTCTCATATAAAAATCGATTTTTATATGAAACATAAGTGATCACAGATTAAGCTTATTTTCTCAAAAAACGCAGTATTTACCGAGTTATTAAGGATTTTAGTTTTTAAATTTTCATTAAAAATCGATTTTTGGTATGAAAAATAAGTGATCACAGATTAAGCTTATTTTCTCAAAAACGCAGTATTTACCGAGTTATTAAGGATTTTAGTTTTCATATCAATTTCTCATATAAAAATCGATTTTTGTATGAATATAAGTGATCACAGATTAAGCTTATTTTCTCAAAAATCGCAGTATTTACCGAGTTATTAAGGAAAAACGCTGTATTTACCGAGTTATTAAGGATTTTAGTTTTCAATTGCATTTTCATATAAAAATCGATCGTATGAAACTTAAGTGATCACGAAATAAGCTTATTTTCTCGAAAAACGCAGTATTTACCGAGTTATTAAGGTTTTAGTTTTGATTTGGATTTTCATAAAAAATCGATTTTGTAAAGAAACATAAGTGATCACGAAATAAGCTTATTTTCTCAAAAAACGCAGTATTTACCGAGTTATAAGGATTTAGTTTATTCGAAAATTTCATAAAAAAGTTAATTTTTGTATGAAACATAAGTGATAATTTTCGATATAAAAATCGACTTTTTAAATATGAAACATAAGTGATCACAAAATAAGCTTATTTTCTCAAAAAACGCAGTATTTACCGAGTTATTAAGGTTTTTAGTTTTGATTTGGATTTTCATAAAGAAATCGATCGATTTTTAAGATGAAACATAAGTGATCACAAAATAAGCTTATTTTCTCAAAAAACGCAGTATTTACCGAGTTATTAAGGATTTTAGTTTTCATATCAATTTCTCATATAAAAATCGATTTTTGATATGAAATATAAGTGATCACAGATTAAGCTTATTTTCTCAAAAATCGCAGTATTTACCGAGTTATTAAGGATTTTAGTTTTCATATAATTTTCATATAAAAATCGATTTTTGTATGAAATACAAGTGATCACAGATTAAGCTTATTTTCTCAAAAACGCAGTATTTACCGAGTTATTAAGGATTTTAGTTTTCATATCAATTTTCATATAAAAATATGAAATATAAGTGATCACAGATTAAGCTTATTTTCTCAAAAATCGCAGTATTTACCGAGATATTTTAGTTTTGATTTGAATTTTCATCAAAAAGTTGGTTTTTGTTATGAAACATAAGTGATCACAGATTTCGCTTGTTTTCTCAAAATACGCAGTATTTACCGAGTTATAAGGGTTTTTAGTTTTGATTGAAATTTTCATATAAAAATCGATTTTTGGTATGAAAATAAGTGATCACAGATTAAGCTTATTTTCTCAAAAACGCAGTATTTACCGAGTTATTAAGGATTTAAGTTTTCGTATCAATTTCTCATATAAAAATCGAAATATATGTGATCACAGATTAAGCTTATTTTCTCAAAAATCGCAGTATTTACCGAGTTATTAAGGATTTAAGTTTTGATATCAATTTTCATGTAAAAATCGACATAAGTGATCACGAAATAAGCTTATTTTCTCGAAAAACGCAGTATTTACCGAGTTATTAAGGTTTTTAGTTTTGATTTGGATTTTCGTGTAAAAATCGACATAAGTGATCACGAAATAAGCTTATTTTCTCGAAAAACGCAGTATTTACCGAGTTATTAAGGTTTTTAGTTTTGATATGAATTTTCATATAAAATCGATTTTTGTATGAATATAAGTGATCACGAATTAAGCTTATTTTCTCGAAAAACGCAGTATTTACCGAGTTATTAAGGTTTTTAGTTTTGATATGAATTTTCATATAAAATGGATTTTTGTATGAAATACAGGTGATCACGAATTAAGCTTATTTTCTCGAAAAACGCAGTATTTACCGAGTTATAAGGGTTTTAGTTTTATTCCAATTTTCAATATAAAATCGATTATTGGTATGAAACTCAAGTGATCACAGATTAAGCTTATTTTCTCAAAAACGCAGTATTTACCGAGTTATAAGGTTTTAGTTTGATTTAATTTCATATAAAATCGATATTTGGTATGAAATACAAGTGATCACGAATTAAGCTTATTTTCTCGAAAAACGCAGTATTTACCGAGTTATTAAGGTTTTTAGTTTTGATATGAATTTTCATATAAAATGGATTTTTGGTATGAAAATAAGTGATCACGAATTAAGCTTATTTTCTCGAAAAACGCAGTATTTACCGAGTTATAAGGATTTTAGTTTTCATTGAAATTTTCATATAAAAATCGATTTTTGATATGAAATATAAGTGATCACAGATTAAGCTTATTTTCTCGAAAATCGCAGTATTTACCGAGTTATTAAGGTTTTAAGTTTTCATATAAATTTCATATAAAAATCGATTTTTGTTAGAAATATAAGTGATCACAGATTAAGCTTATTTTGCCAAAAAACGCAGTATTTACCGAGTTATAAAGGATTTTAGTTTTCATCGAAATTTCGATATAAAAATCGATTTTTGGTATGAAATATAAGTGATCACAGATTAAGCTTATTTTCTCAAAAATCGCAGTATTTACCGAGTTATTAAGGATTTTAGTTTTCATATAAATTTTCATATAAAAATCGATTTTTGTATGAAATATAAGTGATCACGAAATAAGCTTATTTTCTCAAAAAACGCAGTATTTACCGAGTTATAAAGGATTTTAGTTTTCATTGAAATTTTCATATAAAAATCGATTTTTGATATGAAANATAAGTGATCACGAAATAAGCTTATTTTCTCGAAAAACGCAGTATTTACCGAGTTATTAAGGTTTTAGTTTTGATTTGGATTTTCATATAAAAATCGATTTTTGGTATGAAACATAAGTGATCACGAAATAAGCTTATTTTCTCGAAAAACGCAGTATTTACCGAGTTATTAAGGTTTTTAGTTTTGATTTGAATTTTCATAAAAATCGATCGATTTTTGAAATGAAACATAAGTGATCACGAATTAAGCTTATTTTCTCAAAAAACGCAGTATTTACGAGTTATTAAGGTTTTAGTTTTGATTTGGATTTTCATATAGAAATCGATCGAATTTTGGTATGAAACATAAGTGATCACGAGATAAGCTTATTTTCTCAAAAAACGCAGTATTTACCGAGTTATTAAGGTTTTAGTTTTGATTGAATTTTCATATAAAAATCGATTTTGTATAAAAACAGATTAAGCTTATTTTCTCAAAACGCATATTTACTGAGTTATAAGGATTTAGTTTTAGTATGGTATTTTCCATATAAAATACGATTTTGTATGTGGTCACGAAATAAGCTTATTTTCTCGAAAAACGCAGTATTTACCGAGTTATTAAGGTTTTTAGTTTTGATTTGGATTTTCATAAAAAATCATCGATTTTTGGTATGAAACATAAGTGATCACAAAATAAGCTTATTTTCTCAAAAAACGCAGTATTTACAGTTTTGATTGAAATTTCGATATAAAAGTCGACTTTTAGTATGAAACTTAAGTGATCACAGATTAAGCTTATTTTCTAAAAAAACGCAGTATTTACCGAGTTATTGAGGATTTTAGTTTTGATTTGATTTTTCATAAAAAATCGATTTTTGGTATGAAACATAAGTGATCACGAAATAAGCTTATTTTCTCAAAAAACGCAGTATTTACCGAGTTATTAAGGTTTTTAGTTTTGATTTGGATTTTCATATAGAAATCGATCGATTTTTGGTATGAAACATAAGTGATCACGAAATAAGCTTATTTTCTCAAAAAACGCAGTATTTACCGAGTTATTAAGTTTTTAGTTTTGATTTAAATTTTCATATAAAAATCGATTTTTTGGAATGAAACTTAAGTGATCACGAAATAAGCTTATTTTCTCGAAAGTTCACCAGTTTGGTTTTCGTGAAAAACACTGAACCATAGAGCAAGTAAATCATCTAACTGTAGAGATTGGGAAATTTTTTGAATCAAGGAAATATTGTTTTGCTATTTTCCTGAATATCGCGCAAGCTTTCGACAAAGTATGACACAAAGCTTTAGTATATAAAATCAAATGTTTAAACACCCATGTACCCACAAATTGCTAAAGCGAACAGTTATTACAAATTTATTTAATACTGAAATTGTTAGTAGGCAAATGTGCTATGAAAACTATTCAATTTTTTCTAAACTCACTCTCAACTACAGCTTCCTTTTTTTCGCCCTATGAGAAAAAATGCCGTAAAAAAATAAATATTCAGAACTATTTAATATTACTTAGGACTTGTATCCAGAGCATGGTCTACAATTAGGAAAATATTACCTATTACTACAACGAAAATTAAAAATAAAAAACAAAGTTTAACAACATTTTCAGTTATAAAGGTTTTAGTTTGATTGGATTTTCATATAAAACATCGATTTGAATTTTGGTATGAAATTAAAGTGATCACGAAATAAGCTTAATTTTCTCGAAAAACGCATATTTACGGAGTTATTAGGTTTTTTAGTTTGATTTTTGAATTTCATATAAAAATCAATTTGATTTTCTATGAAACTTAAGTGATCACGAAATAAGCTTATTTTCTCGAAAAACGCAGTATTTACCGAGTTATTAAGGTTATTTTGTAGTTTTGATTTGAATTTCATATAAAAATCGAATTTTTTGGAATGAAAACTTAAGTGATCACGAAAGTAAAGCTTATTTTCTCGAAAAACGCAGTAATCTCGGAGTTATTAAGTTTTTAAGTTTTTGATTTCAATTTTCGTATAAAAATCGAATTGATTTTTGAAGAAACTTAAGTATCCACCGAAATAAGCTTATTTTTCTCGAAAACGCAGTATTTAACCGATTATAAAGGTTTTTAGTTTTGATTTGGATTCATATAAAAATCGATGAATTTTGGTATGAAACTTAAGTGATCACGAAATAAGCTTATTTTCTCGGAAAAGGAAGGTATTTACGCGAGTTATTAAGGTTTTTATGTTTTGATTTAATTATTCATATAAAAATTCAATTGATTTTTGCTATGAAACTTAAGTGATTCACGAAATGAAGCTTATTTTAACTCGAAGAAACGCGTATTTACCGAGTTATTAAGGTTTTTAGTTGTGGGTGATTTTGAATTTTCATATAAAAATCGATTTTTGAATGAAACTTAATGATACGAAATAAGCTTATTTTCTTCGAATCGATTTTTATGGTTTTCACATAAAAATCGATTTTTTTGGAATGAAACTTTAAGTGATCACAAATAAGTTTTATGTTTTCTCGAAACAACGCCAGTATTTACCGAGTTATTAAGGTTTTTAGTTTTGATTTTGGATTTCCACGTAGAAATCGATTTTTTGGAATGAAATCTTAAATGATCACGAAATAAAGTTATTTTCTCGAAAAACGCAAGTATTTACCGAGTTATTAAGGTTTTTAGTTTTGATTTGGATTCTCACAATAAAAATCGATTTTTTTGGAATGAAACTTAATGATCACGAAATAGCTTATTTTCTCGAAAAACCCAGTATCTCCGAGTTATTAAGGGTTTTAGTTTTTGATTTTCAAAAAAAAAAATTTTTATATATAAAAAATCGAACATTTGGGTATGGAAATTAAGTATCACAAATAAAGCTAGTTGTCTCGAAAAAACGCATATTTACGGAGTAATTAAGGTGTTTTATTTTGATTTCCAATATTTTATATAAAAATCGAACGATTTTTGGTATGAAACTTAAGGATCACGAAATGAAGCTATTTTCTCGAAAAACGCAGTATTTACGAAGTTATTAAGGTTTTTTATCGAAAATTTTCTATAAAACAAGAATTTATCGAAATTTTTTATTAAAGAAGAAATTTTTTTATTAAAGAAGAATTTATCGAAAATTGGCTATAAATGAAGAACTTATCGAAATTTTTTATTAAAGAAGAATTTATCGCAAATTTTTTTATTAAAGAAGAATTTATCGAACATTTTCTATAGAACAACAATATATCGAACATATTTTATCGAGAATTTTCTTTTCTTCTTTGTTTTGAAGTTCTTAGATTTCCGTTTTTTATGTTTCTTCTCCTATTTAAAAAATTTCACCTTCCTTTTTGAAACAAATTATTCTAAAAAAGTATTCTCTTACTATTTCTTGTACCAAATTTACTTTAACGCCACTTTATTTAGTTATTTTAATATACGAAATTCTTTTTATAAATATTGGTGTTTGGTTTTTTGTGTCAGAATTATTTGTTGCTGTTGTTGCTTGTTGTTGCTGCTGCTGAGGATGATGATGATGTGAATAGTGTGAGCTCATATTTTTTCAAAAATTTACTCGTTAAAAATAGTCAAGAATGATGATGTTGATGATAATAATGATGATTGTTTTGTTTTTTGTCTTATTTTGTTTTCATTATTATGATTACGAGTATATTTTCTACCTATTTGTTGCTGTTTTTTTTTAATTCTATTCTTCCCCCTCTCTGTCTGTCAGAGTTTAGCTTAAAAACCAGTTTTAATAGCTTTTTGTTATTGTACTTAAAAGGTAATAAACATTAAACCACAATGTACTGACAAACGGCTGCTAGACACAAAGACGGACGGACGGACACATACATACGTTATATTTTACAAACTTTTTTTTTTGGTTTGATGGAGAAACAACCACAACCAATCTAACTAACTTCCTTAGCAAAAAAATTGACATTGTGTTGTTTTATTGTTGTAGTTGTATTGTTCTAACCACATAAAGAATATTTATTACAAAAATAAACTGCAGTCTGCAGCAGACGAGAGTTACAATTGAGTGAGAGTTAGTATCAACCATGAGTTTATTGAAGTATGTAGTAGTACTTAATACTCATAAATACATCTCTGTTTAGGAGTAAATTATAAAAGAATAAAAATAAAACAAGTACCAACGAGAATAAGTAAGAACAAGCTTATATATAAAGTTATAAATTAAGCGCATGCGTGCAGCTGAAAATAAAGTGTGAAATATGTGTGGATGGATGGATAGACCGATGGCTAGATGGAGTTAGTATAAGTTTTATTTTTATTGTTGTTTTTCTTTTTTTTTTCTTTAATGCGTGTTTGGTTTTCCTTTGTTGGATTGCTAGCCAGCTAGCAGCTTAAGACATGTGTATATTTATAGCTGTTGTTAGATGGTTGGTTAGTTTGCTGACAGACTGAGGGACTGACTGCTTGGCTGGTTGTTTGTGGTCTTTAGTTTTATTGACATTTGCTTAAGGTGTGGTAATGTTTACTTTAGCAATAGAATTAGATGAACATTAAAATAGAGTTTTCCTCTATTGAAATATTAAAATATAATACTTAGGGATATTATGTTATCCTACTAACAACAAAGCGAATTTCTAAAATTATATTATATGAGAAAGCTGGCTACAACAGTTTGGAATAAAGCTTTTTTTTCGGGAAGTACTTTCATACGTTCTTTATTGTGAATGTTTTTGTTATCATCGGTGCCGACCACCAATAAAAACATATCCTAATCATATCGTGCAGTAAAATATTATTAATTGGGTTTATCTGCGAACTCCACAAAGATTTAATTCTTAATCATAAGAACATTGAAAATTTAAGTCCAAAGACCATTGGCAACATAAAAACAATGTATTTATTGTGAATGAAATTTCCGGAAGAATTATTTCAAGTTCTGATACAAATTAATGATCGTGATTATTAGCACAATATTAAAATTATTAATTGAAGACAATATTTGGTGCAAACTCGCCCAGTTAGATCCATAATTATGCCTATAAATAAACCATTCAAATATGCAATTGATGCCACAATTTTTTTCTGTGTAAAATATTTTCGATCCTTTTTCAAGAGATGGATAAATGATCATGTCATTAAACCATTACCACTTCTAATGGAATAACAATGTTTTTATATTGTTTAATTAATGAGCTTAGTTCTAGCAGATTATTTTATAGCTTTAATTTAAAAGTTATATTTAGCATGGAGAGGAATTTTAAGAAATATAAATCCAAATTAAATTTGTCGTAAAAGAAATAGAGATTGTATAAGCTATCGATCATAGGTTAGGTTAGGTTTGTTTATAAGGGTGGCCCGTTATTGTGCCCATTGTGATGCCCTATATAGGAAGAAAGCTCTTCTCCCTTTCCATAAACAAAAACCTAACTAAACGTTGGTCTATCTTGAAACCAACCCGTAGTCCTAACAAATCTAATAAAGTTTGAAAGTGGCATGTCATTGTGACAATCTAGATCGTGTTGTTTACCAAGGTGTCTTAGACTACGCCCTTCAAGTGTTTCCTCTTCTTCCTCATCTAAACAGCTTCTATAGAAACTTTTTCCTGGGAAACCCTAAGATTACATCTACTAGAAGCCTTATCGATGATCTATCAAGATATAACAATGCTCTAGTTCTGCTCTGGGACCAGAGTGGCCAGAGGCTTCTTAAAATTCTACAAGTGGTAATTGAGGACCACCTGTTTGCCATCTCATTTACAGCCCATAAATCAAGAATATTAGATACAGTAGCAAAGAGGATGAGAATGTCCTGGCGAGCGAGTGCCTCGTCCAAAAACTGTGCATTTATTGCGCATTCATACGCCATTTCCACACCTGGATGACCCGGAAGCCATATCAGTTCCACTCAAAAGTGAGCGTTTACAACACATCACGAGAGAAAAGGCTCTAAATATCGATCATAATATTATAATCATAATATAACTAAGTTTCTACCAGGAATGATCAGAAAATTGCAAAGGAGTATTAATGCGAAGGGTTAAAAAGATCCTAAGCTACACAGATTGCTTAACAAATTGTTGAAGTCGTTGATCATAATATTATTGAGTGTTGTCTTGAAACGGTCAGTAATTTATTTAAATTTATGCATAAACGATTGTGAAATTCAGAGACCATAATATGATTGAGTTTCTAGTACATAGTTTTGGAATAATTAAAGATTTAGGAAGTCGTAGAAAATAATATGATTTAGTTTCAACTTAAAATGATTAGAAATTTTAAGAGAGTATTATTAAAAAGCGATGAAAAGATCATAATCTACCCATACATAATCCACAAACAATTGGAGAAATTTTAAAGAAAAAATTATGCGTAAAATATTGCGCAAGTAAAAGATCATAATATGATTGAGTTTCTACTTAAAATGATCAGCATTTTGGAAAGAAATGCTTTGAAAATATCATAAGTTATAGTGATATTATTTTGGTGCAATTTAAAAAAAGTAAATAAAACGATAAAGATTGTGAAAGTTAAAAATCATAATATGTTTGAGTGTCTACTTAAAATTTTGAAAGAGTATTATTGAAAAGTCTTATAAAGATCATAATTTTGGAACAAATTATAAGGGTAAATAAAACTTTAAACTAAGATGGCGAAAGTTGAAGATCATAATATGATTGAGTCTCTACTTAAAATTATTATTATTATTTTGAAATGAGTATTAATAAAACCCCATGAAAAGATCATATGCTATATAGATATAATATTATAGCAATTTACAATATCAAATAAAATACAGTATAATGTCCAATAATTAAGAGTAACTTTTATTTCCCATTTTAATGTTATCAACAACTATAAAATCTTTCTTTGAATTATCTACTTGCACTTGAATTTATATCATCATTGCCTACAGTGTAAACGCATTTTCATAAGAATGTATTTTTCTTGGAAAAACAAGCCTACATGGAAATTGTTTGTTTTCAGTTTTTTTTTTAAGAGGAAAAACTTGGTTTTACTTATTTATTTCTTTAACACAAGTTTTTGAGTTTTATTTTTCTTGTTCTAGGCAAACAGATGGTGGTTTGTTCAGTTGGAAGTTGTTATACGGCGGTTACAAGAGCCGATGATGATGATGATGACGTTAGTTGGGTATGAGTTATTTTTTGTTATATTGTCTGTCTGCCTATCCGTCCGTCCGTCTGTCTGTCTGTCTATCTATCTATCTGTTTGTTACTTTCATAAAATATTTGTACAACTCTGTAAACATTGTTTCCTACTTTTTTTCCGTAATGCTTTTCTTGTTCTTCTACTTCTTCGTTGGCTTGTTGTTGTTGTTGGTTAACAACTTTTAATTTTTATGGGATTTGCGATGAATGTAAAATAATGTGTATTTCATTTTTGTCTATTTTCTACTTAGGATTTATATTTTAACTAGACAAGAGATTTGGTTGAAAGGAAAAAAATAATAATAAAAATAAAGCGACCAACTAAATTTGACTTTAAAGAATTATAAAATAATAAAAGGAGTCATAGAGTAACATATATAGATTGACAGTTAAACAAAATTGTTGTTTTGTAAACAAAAATAGATTTTTATTTTCAATTACTTTCGTCTCTTGTTACTCTTTGACAGTAGGGCTTAAAATACTACATAACCTTTAAAAATACATAATTATTGGGAAACAATTTTCCTATGATATTTTCCCTTTTTGCAAATTATAATTGAAAGCCTAACAAGTTAATTACCAAAACATGTCTTCTTAACAAAAATATTTTCCCTTAACAGTTGGTTCCTTCTCAGCTCCTCTACCCGTGTCCCTCTAATATTTTCTAGCAGATTTAACCCGTATGTTGTAGATGTACTAACAGGTCTTGTTGCTGTTTTTTGGTCTGGTTTAACAAGAGTTTCTCTTGCTGTTGGTTACTTTTCTAACTTTTTTCATATTTTGAATGTTTAAGCTTATACGATAGTAGAAACATGTTTGTTATTCGTAGAGAATCCTGTTCATTGATTTAAGAATACAATTTAATTAAGTTTATTACTAACAACTTGGGCTGGCATACTGACATGTATTTTGCTACTTGTTGTAATATTTTTATCTTCTTTTCTTTATTTTAGTTTTGTTGTTGTTGTTTTTTTTTTGGTAACAAAATATAATCCACAAAAATGGAGAAAGGAAGAAGAAAATAATAATAATAATAACTTTCGTTACATGTATGATGAACAAATATTCCAATTTATAACTTAATTTAATTTATATATTTTCATAGAAAGGAATTTCTAAGGATTTTGTGGAAAATGGAAATTTCATTAAACAAAAAATTTTATTTAACAATTTTTGTTTTTCAATATTTAAACAAGATTTACTATTTAAATACTTATGCAGTTTTAAAAAATAATTAACACTTTATTCTTTTTTGTTAGGAAATGCATTTTTAGACTGAATATGATTGGAAGTGATAATTAAAGTGTTAATAGGAAACAGTATTTATTTACTGAGATTATTATAGGAAAAGAGAAAGGGAATAAATATTTTAAATATTTAAAAATATCTTTAGCACTTTATCAGAGAATATTTGCATAGCATTTTTTATTAAATAATTATTCGGTCATTTGATGCCCTTTTAAAGTTAAATAAAAAGTTTTTCAAAAAGTTCTAGTGATTGAAGTTGTTAGACTCTAATTATTTTAGTCTATTGAGTAATTATTAAAAAAACATTTAGTACGAGAGAATAACTAAGGTAACGCTGAAATGGATTCTATTGATTTTACAGATGTTGTCTGCAAACGCTTCAACTAGGATTATTTCTATTCTTTTTCCTTCTTCAACTAGGCTTTTTATATCAGGATGGAAAATTTGATACTATAGTACTTTTTTTGATACTATTTAAGATTAAAAAGTACCAAAGTAATCCCTTGAGACATATGATACTGACAAACGATTAGCTGGATATTCAACAATTCAATTTATATAAGAATGTTATTTTAAGTTAATTTTAAAATCCAAAAATATTTTCAATATCCTTCTCTGGGATAGATTTTTTTGGCGTATAACAGGTTTGTTTTAGTTTTAGTAGACATACTTTTTGAATCAATTTATAAGAAAAAATAAAGTGTAAAATATTATGATAGTTGTAGGTCATAATATGATTAAGTTTCTACTTAAAAAGATCAGCAATAAGAATTAGGATTGGCTTTGTACATTCGCACTATATTCACAAATTTAATAAGTTCATCCCAAGGTTGTAAACGCTTTTGTTTACATAGTGTCGTAATCCGAAATCCGGTTCGAAGGACCATAAATAAGTTTGCAATCGTCAATAGCATTGTTGTCTCTTTTGGCGGTACCAAAGCAGAGTTTGTGGACTATAATTAGATACCAGTAGAATGGAATACGTATTTTCCATGCCGCTACACACTTCATCAGCATTCGTGGTGTCGTATCCATTTGAGTCTCGTTGAAGACTAAACAACATGTTCAGCAGAAAACATTGCAAATTATTATCAGGTCATGTTGTAAAAGAAAGGTGTATAGTGTACACTGTGAAAGGTGTATTAACTGAGATCAATTATTGAAGTAAACACCGCTCAAATTCAGTCGACTCTATGCTGGAGAGTCATTGAAAAAAAAAAACATTTCAGATGCAAGCGATCGTGCTGAACCTCGAGGTATATTTTAATGATTTTATATTGGATGCTACATTTCAAGATAGACCTTCTCTTTTTGGGAAAAACTAACATTTTGATTGAAGTCTTTACCGTTCAGCAGAGATCGCAAAATATTGTCAGGTCATATTTTAAAAGAAAGGTGTATACACTGTGAAAGATGTATAAACTGTGATCAATCATTGGAGTAAACACCGCTCAAAATCAGTCGACTCTATGTCATTAAAAAAGAGACATTGCAGATGCAAGCGATCGTGCTGAACCTCGAGGAATATTTTAATGATTTTAATGATATATTGGATGCTATATTTCAAGATAAACCTACTCTTTTTGGAAAAAACTAGCATTTTGACTGAAGTCCTTTCAGAGTTTTATAAAGTGCATTTTTAAAAAAACACGTTCTGAATATGACTTCTAATACTTCGAAATAAAATTATAGTCCATGGACCAAAAAGTCCATGAAATTTAAAAGTGTTTGGTTTTGGTTATACTGCGAGTCTACACTATAGTGTAGCTTAAAATGTAAACTATACATTAGACTGAAGACTAGAGCATGATGCAAC
This sequence comes from Phormia regina, assembly GCA_001735545.1. Classification (NCBI taxonomy): domain Eukaryota; kingdom Metazoa; phylum Arthropoda; class Insecta; order Diptera; family Calliphoridae; genus Phormia; species Phormia regina. The sequence continues at coordinate 73 of MINK01191415.1, read as the reverse complement.
GAGTAACAAGGTGTCATTGCAAGCTCAGCTGATAATTTTTTGCTTCTTTTTTTGGTGTAAGACTGAAATGTCA
>MINK01191414.1:0-10773 GCA_001735545.1 Phormia regina | reverse complement strand
AAAAAAAACCCATTTTAAATAATTTTTTGATCAATTTGTAAAAGACGTCGATAAAAATTATCGGAAACCATATTTTTGGAGATATTTTGAAAGTGTTTCTGCTCAAGTAAATAAAATAATTTTGGAAATGATCTTAATTTGAGCCGTAAATGATTTTATCAAAAACATTGAGTAACTACTTTTCAGTATTGAGTACCCCATAGTATAATTACAAAGTATTCGCACATCTACAAAAACGAGACAATTCTTTGTATTTTTAGTATGTTAAAACTACCGCTCACCAGTGTCAAAATGCTATGAACAGAAAATGAGAGGAATAAAGAAGAGGAGACTAAAAATACTCATGAAAATTTTACATGGGAATACAAAAACTAATTTGACAGTAAGGCGAGGTGTATCAATGAAAAAATTGTAAAATCGATACTTATAGTCAATATTACAGCACTAGTACAAATATACCAATTTAATGCTATTTTTTATATGAATTTTAATGCCGTGAAAATTGTACATACAATTTCAAAAAATATAAATAATTTCTTTACTAAAGGAATTGATGTATGTAATTTTTAATGTCAATTTTGTATTTCATTTATTTGTAAAAAGGTTTCTATGTAACTATTAATATGAGTATTGTTACTAATTTGAAAACAAATTTTCTAAACTTATGCATGTTTTAATGATATATGTATATCTCTTATTTATTTGCAACAAAACTTTATCTTTACGTTAAAGCAGGGATGCGTAATTTTCAAAATTTCCTGACTCCGAGCATGTGTTTATGTTTTGCTATTAGCATCAAAATTTTCCGTTTAGCTTCTAACTTTTTTTCTACACACAGAAAAAAAGATTAGTTTTAGAAAATAGTTGCTAATATTAATATTTGATAAAGTATAACCAAATATGCAATAATTATTAATTAAGACATCGGATTGTCTAATTATTATTAAATAAAATAAAAATTATATTATTACCACCAACTTTAGAAGACAGTTATTAAAACATTGCGTTTGGTTAAAATATATAATCAAATCGGCGAACAACCGAATTGATTTCACTATTGTTACTTTTATTAGTATTGCCCAAATAAAAATATATTATATATTACGAAAATTTAAATATTGATTGTATTTTATAATTTTCATACTTATAATTTTTAATATTTTGCCAACCTACTTACTCAAAGGACAACAAAAGAAGCAAAAGAGAAATACTTAATGTTTCTTTTTTCTCAAGTTCTGACAACACTGTTCGCGTGATTAGATTACAAATGCTGCTACGCAACGCTGCTTCACACTAATACTTATAAAGTACTTCGTTCGGATGCTACTCTTTCATTAATGTCAATGCAAAATAAAGTCAAGTTTTTTACTGCTTCACACACACAAGCACAATGTATAGTAGTGTTGTATGCCATCACTGTATTAAAGAATAAAATTTTTTAATTTTTAAAATTCCAAATCTGATAATTATTGAAAAATTTTTTCGCATTTTTGTATTAATTTTTGTAATACCCCTTTTTAAAAAAGAAATGTTGGACAGAATTTTGTTTTTCCCCCATGTTGCATATATATGTATAACTTCTAAATAAAATTTGATTTTATTTTTTATTGTTAACATATAGTAAAGGTAGTCAGCACCTAAAAGCTTCAACTTGTTAGACCCTTGCGAAATTATGTCTGTGCAAATTATTATTATATTAACAATAAAAAAAATAAAATCAAATTTATTTACGATATACATATATATGCACACAGGGAAACAATAATTCTGTCCACAACCCATTTCTTTTTTAAAAAGTGGTATTCAAAAAAATTCTTACCAAAAATGCGAAAAAAATTTTTCAATATATTAAAGATTTGGAATTTTTAAAAAATTAAAAATTTTACTTTCTTAATACAGTGATGCGCATACACACTACTATACGATTTGTGTTGCTGTGTTGCAAGCAGTAAAAAACTTGCTTTATTTGCATGGACATTAATGAAAGAGTAGCAGTTCGAACAAGTACTTGGTATATAGTTATTACGGTGAAGCAGCGTTGCGTAAGCAGATTTGTAATCTTAATCACGCGAACAGTGTTGTCAGAACTTATGAGAAAAAACAGAAACATTAGTATCTTCTCTTTGCTTCTTTTGTTGTCCTTTTTGAGTAGTAGGTGCCAAAATATTAAAATTTATAAGTTTGAAAATTTTAAATACAATCAATATTTAAATTTTCGTAAATTTAACTAAATTATTGGGCAATACTAATAATAAGTAACAATAATAAATCAATCGTGTGTTCCGCCGGATTTTGTTAATATATTTAACCAAACGCAATTTGGTTGTAATAACTGTCTTCTAAATTGTGTAAAATTATAATTTTTATTTTATTAATCAATAATATAGACAATCCGAGTCTTAATTAATAATATTTGCAATATATCGTCTAATTCTATTCGTAAAAATATTAATATTAGCAACATTTTCTAACTAATCTTTTTTCTGCTGTGTAGAAAAAAAAGTTAGAAGCTAAAAACGAAAATTTTGATGCTAATAGCAAAAATAAAAAAACACTGCTCGCGATCAGGAAATTTGAAAATTACGCATCCTGCTTTTTAACTGTAAAGATAAATTTGTTGCAATAAATAAAGATATACATTATATCAGTAAAATCAATGCAAGTTTCAGAATTTTTTCAATTAGTAATAAACATACTCTAAATATTACATAAAACCTTTTACAAAATAATGAATAACAAATTAATGACATTAAAATACATACAATAAATTTTCAGCTTTATAAAGAATTATTCAGTAAATTTTTGAAATTTATGTAACAAATTTCCACGTGCATTAAATTATAGTTAAAAAATAGCACTTAAATGTATATTTGTACTAGTTGTCTGTACAATATTGAGACTAATAAGTATCTGAGTTTTACAATTTTTTCATGATACACCTCGCCTTACTGTCAAAGTTTTTGTATCCCATGTCAAAATTTTTCATGAGTACTTTTAGTCTTCCTCTTCCTTTATTCTCTCTTTTCTGTTCATAGCTTTTGAACTGTGTGAGCTAGTTTACACAACAAATACAAAGAATTGTTGTTTTGTTAGATGTGCGAATACTTTTGTAATTATACTATGGCGGTACTCAATACTGAAAGTAGTTTACTCCAATGTTTTTGCTTAAAATCATTTACGGCATCAAATTAGGATTCATTTCCAAATTATTTTTATAATACACTTGGCAGGAAACATTTTTTCAAGTATCTTCAAACATATGTTCCATTACATGTTTTATCGTACGCTGTCTTTTACAATTGATCAAATAAATATTTAATTGGGTTTTTTTTTATCGCGAGAATTTCAAAATTTTGTACATTTTACTAATGATTTTTATTTTAAATAGTTATTTTATTAAAAGTTTGAAATATTTCGGTAATTTCTAAGTATAATTATTTTTAGCTATCCATTTCGAATGCATGCCACATCAATTAACCTTAGTGGACACAAATATTGTTGGATTAATTGTTTCGTTAAGGATCACTAATGTCCTAAACCAAATTTTTTTCAAAAAACTATTCAAATTGGTGTGTAAAATGCCTCTAAATTTTAAAAATCTTCATAGAATAGCCTTATACACGACCATTGACACTGGTAGATATCTGCTACGTAAAATTTCTTGAAAATCGTTTTACATATAGGCTCATTCATGCACAAACTTTACACTTCAATTTTTAAAATATATCCGGTTTTAAATTAACCCCATATGTTTCTTATAAATTTATCAATTATTTAATTGTCTTATAACATTAAATTTCATAATCGACTTCAAATTAGTTTGAATAAATTATATGTTTTTAGTAAAAAATTTATGTAAATTTAAACAACCTCATAAAAATTTCTATGAAAATCTTTGCTGGGATGCATGCTTGAAGATCATTAATATTAGTTCACCCATGTTGATTTGATCGATCTATATATGTAAAGTATAAATGTATAAATTAATAACAAATATTACATCCCAACAAATAAAACGATACAGTATTTCATAAATGATATCTAATTTAATTTATATGATAAAAACGAAATCATGTAGAACTCATAACAGGTAAAATTATTAGGGATATCATTGTAATTCATTGAAAAGTGCCAAAATTGAACATTTAAAAAAAAAAAAAAAAAAAAACAACAACAAAACATAATTATAAAGAAAAATAAAAATTCAAATAAAGAATAATTATTTCTTGAAAAGTAGCAAATCTTTTTGGCTATATTTTGCAAACTTTAACAAGTATGTTTTTCGATATACACAATTTATTTACAAAAAGTATGCTTTTTAATGATTATTTTTACATTTTTATAATTTCAATTTGTTAATAATTATTTTATTTTTGTTTTTAATTTTTTTCTTAATTTTTTTTTTTTAATTTTCTTTTAACTGACTTTTTAGGGAAAATAAATTTGAGAACGTTCTCTCTAATAATTTTACTTTGTCATTTATTTTTTCATGATCGAAATTATTTTATTTCCTTACACAGAAAATAAAAGTACATATATTTAATTTTTTTTTTTTTACATAAAAATTATGAATCGAACATTACTTTTTTTCACAAACTTTAAAAAAAATTGGTTCATAGATCTTATTAAGTTTCCTTTTTTTTATGAAAATTTTAGAAATTTTGTAAAAGTTTTGCATAAATTTTGATTTATATTAATAAGATTGTCATGGAAATGATAAATATAGTTAAAAAGGAAAATATTAGCAAGAAATCGCTATTTTTTAAGAAAAAGTTATTAGGAAATTATGTTTGGAAATTTGCACAAATTTGGTACCATTCTACAACACATATGTATATACATATGTACGTAATTTTATTAAACAGAGCTTCTTCTGTTAAATGGTCCCAATATGTAGATAAAACAGTTAAGAACTAAAAATTTTCCAATTTTCATCACAAATGAAAATAATAACAAAAATTTAATAATTTGTATAAGTCTTCTTGACTTTTGATTCATATAGAAAAATGTTTTAATATTTCAGAAATTATTCTTAATTATTATGAACTAATAGTCTGTTTCCCTATACCGAACGAATGCTTTCTTTCGCTTTGTAAGCGGACGAAAACTGATTTGGGTTTCTCTAATAACAATGAGTCGAACGAAAACGTAAGTGTTTTCAAACAAAATAACTTTTCTGTATGTCGATCAATACGAACAAAAATATCAAAATCGGTCACTTACTATTTTGCTCTCGACTGAGTGAATTTTTCAATGTAAAATAAGAAAATTACCCACCTGAACACTGCAAATGTTCTTAATATTGTTTGTTATCCATTAGGAAATCTAAAATATTCTAAAATACATAGAATTTTGCTTCCAATTAAAAATAAAAAATAAATTTTTTCTTGTTTTTTTTTTTTATTATTTTTTCTTTTTTATTTATTTTTGTTTATTTACTTGGTTGTATCTACGTTTAAACAATTTAGTAGTATTTTTAATATTTTTCAAAAAAAAAAAAAAAAAAAAAAAAAAAATTACTCTGATATAAAAATAAAACAAAAACAACACGAAAAGACGTAACCAAAGAATATACAATATATATGAATATTCTTTGACGTAACTGTATGCGAACGAAAACGTAGAAAATACAGAAATCCAAAATTATTTGAATTCGCTCGACTTGCTTTCGTTTAAAATATTTTTAGGAAAATTTAATAAAATTGAAGATATTTGTACGAAAAGAAATATGTTATGTTATGTATTATATGAAAATTATATATTTAAATCAAAATTTATCGGAATTGCACAAAAAAATATAAAAAAAAAAAAACAAAAGAATAAATAAAAAAAAAAAATCACCTTCTAGTAATAAACGAAGCGACGCCTCAAACTATACTTACATACAAAAACATTACACTCACTATATTATATTATACTTTATATTATATACTATTCATATATATATTATATTATACTATATATATTATTATATTATAATATTATATATATATTATATATATTATAATATATGATATATATATATATAATATTATATATATATTATAGTATTATTATAATACAATATATATTATATACTATATATAGTATATAATATATATATATATACTATTATATATATTGGATATTCACTACTAATATCATATTTTCCAAAATTATGATATCATTTTACAATTAAAAATGATTATTCATTTCTCGAGGCTTCTTTTTATCACCGAAAATGACTATCTGATTAATGATATTATTTACGATATCATTTGGTTCGTATTTTGGATACTACATTCAGTTGATATGTTAACCATTTGTTTTTTGTTTTAAGAATCATAACTTAATATCACTAATTAAGCGAGCAAATTTGTACACTCACAAAATATGTTTATTAGTGGTATCAGATCAAGTATAAAAACAAAAGAACAATTGAAATTCCTTTTAGACAATTTTTTACCCAATCGATTAACAGCCGTATTCACAAATTAAAAATAATGCATGCTTGATAAAAGGTTTACTTATGAAATTTATACAATAAAAAGTTAGTTAGACCTTTCAACATTACATTTATTTGTTTGTGAATACGGCTGTAAAAGTTTATGATTATCCCCAATTTTTAAAGAGTCATAATACTAATTTAAACTGTTAAATCGTTTTGTTTGCAAAACTATTACAACTGTTATGTATATTTAAAAAAAAAAAATATTAACTAAAAAAACTCTCAGATCCCTATTTTAGCATCATAAAATGTACGTATTTATGAAAGCTATATCTCATTATCAACATTATTGTTAGTTTGAACTAAAGAAAAAAAAAAACACAATAAAACATAACAACAACATTTAATTGTGGTTCAAAATTAATTGTTTTAAATATTCTTCTTAATTTAAAAAAAGAATCTATATATATATATTTTTTCGTTTGTTCGCTTTTGTAAAAAAACTGCTTGGCAAGTGGTTTTGAAATAACTTTGCGCAATAAATCAATAAAAATGATAATTTTTTCAAAATATTTTGAAGATTTGATGTGTTTTATCCAATCACATCCAGCGTCTTTTATCATATATACATAACGTTTTGTATCTATTAGTTTAAAAATATGTATGCTATCTATATAAATAAATTCCAAAAATCTGAGAAACAAAAAACTAAACAACATAATAATTGTCAATATTAGAATTTTTTTCTTTTTTTTTTATTCGTTGTGGTGTTTTTTTTTTTTTTCTCTATGTCGAACTATTGAAAATAAAAAAATTGGTGCGTTAAAAGTTCTAGAAAGAAAAATGTTTATAAATATTGTTCTCTCCTATGTTTGATCACGGTTGGTGTAGTAGTATTTTTTTTTTTAGAAATATATAAAAAATAAAATGAATGCACACACCTAACATCCCTATATCACTAAACCATATAAACTTTTGCATATAACATCGAAACATCGAATGCTATGCACATTAAATACTAATCACATACAGTGATTCGCCAGTTGGTGGCAGCTTCTGTTCTGTTGTCAGTATACGCACAATCTTCTCTTTATTAATATCTCTTCGTCAATCTTACCTTATGATATTAATTAACCTAGGCCTTCACATAATTCTCTATCTATAAATCCTACAGAATCTTATATTGGATATACATGCTGGTACTCTACATTGAGAAGTCCTTTTGGTGACCCGCTCTGAATAGCTCTGTTAAGATTACAATTCTTTGTGATATTCCATAATCGAATACTTACGGAAAACTTTTTATATACGCTGACGTAATCACATCTATTGCTAAAAAAGTTTCATATCAGTGACATGACCTACTGCAAGATCTGTGCAAACTATTTCATTTCAACTATCATCTTGCGCGTCAGTATTAACGTATGGAATCTGTCGCGTTATCCAGTCTGAAGCGGGATATATCACGTCTCGTTCATAAGGTCTCATATTAGAATCAGAAAAGACTCTCAAACATATCTGCGCTGTCACTCCAAACACAGGTATACCAAAATGTCATAACTTTGCACTACAGTGTTCCCAATATCTATAGAAGGAGTCTTCTTCTTTATGTTCTTATCAAATAATACATCGATTGAGGACCGAGCCTCCACATTAAACCTACATCTTCAGCTTCACTCAATATATTCACTTGAGAACAGAGCGCACTTTACATTATCAATCTTGTTTCCTAGTGTGCACTGAATCTTAGACATAAAATTTTCTCTGTTTCTTAATAATTTATGACAATTTTTCAAAGTAGGTATAAAAATTTAGTTTAAATTTTAATCTTAACCTAAATCGTTTAACTAACCTTTTATTTCAATCAATGGTTATTTTGTGGGCATTTCTACAAATAACTAACTTCCTAATTCCTAACTATATGAAATGAAATAATTTTAACTTAATTCTTAAAACATTACAAACTGTCAGGAAAAATTTAATAACATTCCTCAAATAGTGGGTATCACAACCAATTCTGCCTAGAATCTATTGTTTTTCTAATTAGTTCTAATAATGTTTAGATAAGTGTTCTTAAGAACCTACTGTCGTATGACTTCTAATATGCTCTTCGTTACGCAGATCGTACTCTTTCAGAACTAGTTCTGGAGGTGACAATTTAAAACAAAAATCATTAGTCGTAACGCCAAAGTAGAACAAATACACTCTATTTTCATAGGTTCTGGAACTAGTTGTAGAACTAATACAATTTTTCCTGGTTATTATTATTATTATTATTTATTTTTTTATTTTATACCTATACCACCATAGGTGGTTGGGGTATTATTTTTCTTATAGTTTTATCAGTAGTAATAAAAATTAAAATAGTGGGCAAGTTTAAATTGCAAATATAAAGTCAGATTTATAAATTTATTTTTAAAACATTCTCAAACGTGAAAAGAGATTTAATTTAAGTTTAAAAGTAAAATAAGAAATTCTAAAGCATGTATTAATTTCTGTGACAAACAATTAACCAAAGTATTGGTTAATTATTCCCATACAAATACCCATCAATATTTATCCTATCTACATATGTATACCAAAAACACGTGAATATTAAAACAATAATTAATAACATAATCTGTTCAACTAATTGACCACCTTTCGACGCAATTATTCTTCAATACTTTTGATTTCATTGAATCTCTATATAATTCGTTAGCAGCCCATACATTTGTATCTACAGTACTATATTTATCGTCCGAAGCCGTTGACCCATATGTATGTGTGTGTATGTGTGCACAAAAAACTATTAAGGAAATTTCAAATTTTAATTATTTGTATATATGTACATACATATGTACATATGTACCATAAATTCATACACGAGTACATTATCTTTATATTTAAATATGTGTATGAAAATATGACTCATGCAGATGTTTTTAAATATTTAATTTCAATCTATTAAAATGTAAATGCAATTTTTCAAAAAAAAAAAAAAAAAATAATATTTTGTTTTTAATGACAGCAATTGGGAAGCAAACTTTAGTCTACAAGACAGATTGTCGTTCGTTCTTTTGAGTTTAAAATTTATATTATTGTTTTCATTTTTCTACATAATTTTTTTGGCTCATCTTTTAACGAAACGCCAACGCATTAAACGACCAAAAATACATTATTCATTTAAGAAATTTTTTGTTAGAAAAAAGTTAACAGAAATTAACAGATAAAACTACAAAAAATATGTCTATCAAAAAATATACATTCTTGTTGTTGTACCCACTTTATAATTTATAGTTTCTTGATTTTCAGAACATACATATATTGCAATAAATAATATTTGCTTTGACTTAAATTAAAAATAAAAAAGAAAATAATTAGGTACGTTTGTTTAAAAAAAAAAAAAAGTTTAATGTTTTGTGACTTTTAAATGACTTACCCTTATCCCAGTTAACACGTGGCTTGCCTTCCAAAGCATAGGGAGTTTCAATCAATTGGAAACCATGGCTTTGAATCAAACCCTTGGCAGTTTCAATCAATTTGGCTTTTAATTTATCATTAACACCCTTGTAGTGGTATGTAACGGAGATTTTCTTATCTTCAACCCAGGCACCGGAACAAACAACCTATTTGCGTTATAAATAAACAAAAAAAAAATACATATATAGATATACATTAATATATAAATTACTTTAACAATTTTGTATTAAATTTCTTTACCTTTTCTTTTAATTCAGCTACCAATTTGTTGTGTTTTTCCAACAATTCTTCTGGCATTTCAATCTTGAATTTTTTACCCGAGGGATATTCAACTTCAAGACCATGGTTACCGGCATAGGTAACATTGGGGAATTTCAAGTGGTTTTTGATTTCATTCAATTCACGACCAGAGAAAACACACATGAAGATTTTTTCATTGGCAGCCAATTTCTTAATATTGATCTCAGTATCCTTGGGCATAACCGACAGTTCTTCGGTTAAGGGAGCCAAAGTACCATCATAATCCAACAAGAGAGCTACTTGATCCTCGGGCTTGATGAAACTATTTTGTATTTAAAAAAAAAATTAAACATTCAATTGAAACTTAAATACTTAATTATTATTATTTTATTTAACCACACACTTACCCTTCAAGGGCTTTAACAAAATCTTCTTCTTTTTTCAACAAAGGAGCCTTCTTTTGTTCAGCCATTGTGTTTTTTATTTTTGTATTTTAAAACTTGCTAACAACAATAAGTGGGTAGGAGGTACCTTTCAATAAGCTGACAACTTTTCTAATACTGTCTGTACACTTTTAAAAAATATCCTCAACAGCCTCTATTTTTTTTTTTTTTTTTAAAAAAAGTCTTGGCGTTGGCGTATTT
>MINK01191412.1:0-13289 GCA_001735545.1 Phormia regina | reverse complement strand
GAATAACGAATATTCTGTGATGAAATCAGCATCACTATTTCATATTTTGTTTTGTTTACATAATTTTTTTTTTTTTTAAATTTTGATAAAATTTAACTATTTTAATAATTTTTTCTGCTAAAATGCATAAATTTTAACCCGGAGTTGATATAACAGATTAATTACACCATAATCTAAGACGTGTATATATTAATGTTCTATTTGGAATTAGGTGGTAATAAAAAACAATGAACATTTTCAATATATGCGATTCAAAAGCACCTAGAATATACTTTTTCCTTTTTATGTTTATGATTTTAATATAAAATAGTTTAAAAAATATGCTTATAGATTATAAATAATTCCAGAAATGATTATTGTTTTCCGGAATTCATTTAATACTTTTTCAATAGTTATACTGACACATTTTTCATTTTGCAATACTATCAACATCCCCGGAGAAACATTTTAAAATATGTATTGTTCGGTAAAGAATTTATTGGAATGATCAAATGAAATTTATTAGTTTTTTTTTTTTGAAAAATGTACAGACATAGCTTAAAAGAGCCTTAATAGGTCGAGCATATCACATTAAATATTTGAAGTTAAATGTGGTTTCCAAAAGGTTTTAATAAGCAAATCATAGTTTTTGACAAATTTAAGGAAATTTGCTTAAAAATAGTTTTACTAAGTGTTTATTTTAAGATCTTTTATTTAATTTACAGCTGACTGATAATAGTTTTTACTTCCAAATGAATTATTTACACTTATAGCCTGTTTGTCTCTATGGTCGAGACGAAAGCTTTCTTCGCCTTCTAAGCGAAAGAAAACTTAGATTTGGGTTTCTATATACGTTTATGCGAACAACGAGTCGAAAGAAAAACGTAAGATTTTGTCATTATAAAATTGGGTTTTGTATTTTCGAACGATTAGAAAGAAATTGTCAAATCAGTCAGACTTTGTATTTTGTCTTTCGACTTGGTTGGAATTTTTTAAGAAAATGATGAAAAATGTCACAAAGACATTGCAAATTGGTTTTCTTAAACATGTTGTTTAGAGTTTTCTACTGAATGTGAAGTGGCTTGTAGACGTTACTATGGAGCTCCAAAACTCTTTGGTGCGAAAATGTTTTAATTCTATAAAAATCTAGTTATAGTTTTGTCAGCATTTTGTAGGCAAATGATTGTTTATGTGTATCTCTGATTTGATTGTCAAATATCAACATTAACAAGTAAGTTAAGAGAATTGAGAATCGCTTTTGAAATAAATAGCAGCAAAAATGAAGTGCAGAAGTTAAAGAGCTAAATTTGGGGTTCAATGAACTTATTAAAAATGTCCAAATTGTATAAAGCGACAAGACCATGTTTTAAATATAAAATAAAAAAAAAACTCATAATGTTCCTGCTTAGATCAAGGCGAACACATATTGCTGATGATGTTGTTGTTTTAGTGATAAACGACAACGAAGAAGCTTCTTCTTTCAGTTACATCATAATCTGCAGGCAGTTTCTGAAGTTGCATCAAACTTGTTTGAACTACGAACAAGTAAAGAAGTGGTCCGAAGTAAGAAGAGTAAGCGCCAGAAATCGATGGTTATTGTTGTTTGGTGAGAAGGACACAGATGACCTGGATGGTTGTTGTAAAGAAAAATATTTCATAGTTGTCTTCTTTTAAACCTTCTGTTACTGGTTCTGACAAATTGGTAGATTATGCGAAAAGAATACAGAATTGGTAATTCATTTCTTGAATGTACGGAGGCTAGTTAAGAAAGATGTCGATGTAAATACATAAAGTTTGTAACTTTAAGTTGGGTGTTATCCATCATTCTATGGATGAATAATTTAAAGCCTACTTTGGCCTTATGTCGTCACGGATTTTGATTATCATTAGTAATTACTTTGGAAACTTGGTGAATAATAATGCATAGCGAGAATATTTTGATTCTTATATTATACTGTTTACCCTCATTGATCGTTGCTATATTACGTTCTTTAAGGGAAGAGGTTGGTGGAATTCTTATTGCGTTAAGAGCTGGATTTTAATAAAACAGAACTTATTTCTTCTTAAATTAAACTTATAATATTGAATATACTTTGTAATAAAAAATTATATTCATAATACATTCTTCAATTTTTCAATTATTGTTTCGTATATTCTCTAATAGTGATTTTCATTATATAAATGCCATTGTGGTGGCTTTTGGGAACTGTAGAAAATATTCAAACATAATTATAATCTGAATAAACCAACATGTATTTGTTATTAGGTGATTTTAATTTAAAATATTTCTTGGAAAATGGACAGATAATATTTTATTACGCTTACAATGTTGAAATGATTTGCGAAATTTTTCTTAACTAATATTTAGGCAATTTAAAACAACAAGCTTTAAAGAATGAAATTGAAAGAATTTGGATTTAATATTTGTACGATTATGTAAACATCTTGTCATTTGGTCTTAATCTGTTTCTGCATACAGTACATATAAGGGGCTTCTTGATTCTATTTAGGGAAACGATGCCTGAATTAATTTAATAAAGCTAATTTTTTGCGGTTTTAGCTTGAAAATTTAAATGTTTTGGATTGGACAATTATTATCGGCTCTGATGATCCGATTTTATGTATTTTATATGTGATATTTTATAATAGAAATTAAAAAATACTGTTGGTTTCATTTCAAGTTTGGTGCCACATGAGAATAGGAAGAAATAAAGCTTTACAAGAAGTTTAAAAAATGGTAAAGATATCGACCTTTTGGCAATTTGAATTATAAGGAAAGAGTTTAAATTTTTTCAATTTTTTTTTTTATAAAACAGTATATATCTCCAATATGGAAAGAAAAAACAAATATGATTCTTCTGCTTTTTTTTGGGCATTTCATTGCATAACAAGAGAATAGGTAATAGTGTTCAGCGGTGTGTTTTTTTTGACATTTACTGTCTAATGGTAATCAGGAGTTTGTGAAATTAATTCGCTGATTATCTTTAAGAATTTGCTAAGCGCCTAATTTGTTGATAATTTTAATAAACTTGCAAGATCTATATTTGTAATTCTGATTAGTATTTGATTTGATCACTTGTCATTAAATTTATTGAATAAGATATAGTTGATGCTTAAAATTCCTAAAGTAATGATGACTAAAACATGCAGTTGGGAAATTATCATCTATATTTATTAAAAAGTATTCTAAGCATATAGTGAACCGATTTTGGATTTTTATGTTAACTCTTTGCATTAAACACGGTCAATTTTTGAATGTATTGAATAGCTGTCTTTGAAGTACTATTTTTAAAGGCGGGTGATCGTAGGTCAGGTTACTAATTATATGACTATTTTGTTAATAGCAAGAGAGTATATTTTGCGAAACTCTGAATGTGATATAAATTATTAAGGGATTAAACTTTTTCATTCCTTTTGAAGATTGATAATCTTTTCTTGTCAACATGGATTTGTTCAGGTAAGATCTAAACATGTATGTTAATTTGGACATTAGTAACTCGTGATATAATAAGTTCCCATGGAAATACATCCTGCAAATGCGATATTATATATTGGATGTTTGCGATAGCTTTGACTTGTCTGTTAGTCATTCTCTCACTTCTGCAAAAACTTGTAGCATTTGGTTATGACTGGTCAATATTTTGTTATTTTTTAAGAACTTTCTAATTGATAGGAAAATTATTCCGTGGTTATTGGTCAATTTTCTTCGAAACGTTTTATTAGATGTTTTTCTGGTATTTACTCGGGGCAGCATCTTGGGCTTGTATTATTTGTTATTATTTTATACATGATTTAGCCCATGGTATATTAAGATTTAGTAGTGGTCTCTTATTTGGGATGATCTTAATTGTTTTCAATATTATCAATATAATTGACTGTTTTCAATATTGCAGTCCGATTTAAAATCGTTTGTCGAATGGTTACAGTGTTGTATAGTTTTCATTCACATCGTCGTTTGAATCATATTTATATAATTAATACATAAATGACTACAGGTTATTAAGCGTGATGTGTTTGAATTTGGGTGTTATATTTGATCGCAAAGTTATCATTTATCATGCATATATGCATTACATTCAGTTGCTAGAGCTTATTCAATGATTGGATTTATGTAAGGAGACATTCAAGAGAAATTTAGTGAGCACCATTTACACTTAATGCATGTTGTGATGTTTCATTAGTCCGTAGCATTTAGAATTTGCTCAATAATTTGGTGTCATTTTATAAAAAAGAATCAGATCGATTAGAGCCGCATTCAAAAAATTTTTACAAAAATGATTTTTAAATTTTTATTATGGCCTAATGTTCTCTATGATGCTAGGAGAAATGTTTATTTGGTTTTACACATTCTATGGAACGCGTCGATCTTAACAATTGTATCGGATGTTTTGTTTATAATCTTTAATATTGGTCAAGTACTATTGTTCTGATTTAGAATGATTATGTTTAGTTTATATTATTCCACAAGAGACCTGAGAAGAACGTATATTAGATGATCTTTTCAATTAGACACTATGCTTATAAATGAGCCTATTAGCAGACTGTTTACAATTATGTAATAGCATTTCCTATTTTAAATTTTAATGTAAATAAAGATAAGTATTGAATAATTTATTTATGTTATATAATTAGATTTAAGTATTTGATAAAAATGCTGTAGATGAATAAATAAATAATGAACAAACAAATACGAAAAAGACGTAACTCCATGCGAACGAAAGCGTAGGAAAATAATGAAAACCAAATTGATTCTAAATGTCATTCGACTTGCTGTTTCGTTCGCTTTTGATTTTCGATTCGATCATAGAGAATCAAGTTATTAGATTGTTTTGTGCCAATATAAAAGTCCTTCCAATGACAACACAATGTTGAAATCATAGCTTTTTCAGTTCTTTTTTTGCTGGGTATCAAAAATGAAACATTTATTGTAATCATCCGACTTTACACTATTTCTGGATCCCACGTTTAGGTTGTTACCTACTTCTCTGAATATTATTATTATTTTTTTTTACTAGGACATTTTATTTAACAAAATGCGACATTAAAAGATTAAAATTTTATAAATTCTTGAACTTGTGACAATATTATTTCCTCTGGATCCTGGCAGCATAATAAGGCTATGAACATGACAATATATTTACACAGAAAATAAGAAAAAATTTATTAAAAATACTGATTTATTAAACTTAAATCCGAATAACATTTATGGTATTATGCTAAAAGTCCAATTTTCCGAAACAAATGGGTGATAGATCTATTAGGATAGACCCTATATTATCTACTTTAAGTCTCTAAGTAACTATTTCAATGGATTAAATTTTATAATTATTATTATTTATATGTCTAATATGTATTACTAAAACAATTCGGTTAATCGAATAATTTGACATTAATCGGTTTTTAAGTGATAAACTTAAAACCTCGAATAATTATTTGTCAAATAAACCGAATAATCTGACACTGGACAAACATCAAGAAAAACTGCACAATCCAGCCGAATGCAGCCCAACTGGCAACCCTATTCTCAGGATTTCTGACCGGTCCCAGTTCCGGAACTTTATATGAGAGAAACGTGTCACTTTTACATGGAGTTGTCGTTGCAGGTGACTAATTATCCGCTTGAGACAAGTCACAAAATAGGACACTGGGCAAACATCAAGAAAAACTGGACAATCCAGCCGAATGTAGCCAAACTGGCAACCCTATTCTCAGGGTTTGTTACCGGTGCCAGCTCCGGAACTTTATATGAGAGAAACCTGTCACTTTTACATGGACAGGTTTAATTAACCCCTTGGAACAGGCCACAAAATAGGTACTCAATTGGTACTGAGGTCACGTTTTCACGGTCTTAGATTGTTGGTTAATTTTTTATGGAGCCGGTGGATATTTTGGGGGACAAACTTTGGATTCACTTTAATTTGAATTTCTAAGTCAAATAGTTTATGTAAACTAGCAAATGTAAGCCCCTTAAAAAATCTACTATTTAAAGTCTGTGAAAGTGTGAATTCTAGTTCAGTTTTTGACGGAGAACGATCATCTGCTTGGTCGATCAGAATTGATTTTGACTTCAGATTAGGCGCAGATCCAACTCAGGGAGGTAAGAAAATATAATGATTTTCTCAACTATTTCTTAAAAATGTTTGTTTTAGTATATAGTTTTCATTAAGTACTTTCATTTTGGTTAGGGAAATTTCCTTTTTTCCCCCGCGGATCTGCGCCGGCTTCAGATCATATACAGATATAAAAGTTCCCATGTAATTACTGAGATAGCGGTCATAATCCATTTTTGATTTTGGAAGTCTTTGTTTAAGCTAAAGATTTTTGTGGGGCATAAATATTTTTTATTAAATTTCTGTTTTTTAAGTCAATAAAATTAGTTCATAAACGACTGAGTTGTGGATCAAATCATAAAAATAATGTACAAAAAAATAATATATAATATTATGCGTGAAATTTTATTTTCACTGATTTATTTTTCGAAATATTTTCATAACAAATCTTAACTGTTTATATTTTACATGGAAATTAAGTTTATGGAAATTAAATCCTATGAGAAACTATCTAATATTACTAATCAGTTGCTCAGCGCTGTTTCACCACACACACACAAACAAACAAAATTTGCAACAAACAGAGAATTTACCACCATTTTACGGTATAAAAATTATAAAAACAAAAACTAAAATGCGCACCAAATGAGAAAAAACATAATTCTCTCCATCTCTTTTTCTCTCTTCTATAAAAATGAAATGGAGAGAGAGAAAATTCATTGAAAAAATCCAAAAGATACAAAATAAAACATGTGTGAAAAAGGTTCAGTGCTCTTTTTCAGAACAGCTGATTTATTCTATATCTCTTTCTAATCTATTAAACAGTGTTTCTATTAAATAGAAAAATTCACAAAAAAAAAAATAATAATTACACTGGTGAGAGAAGGAAAAAACAAGCAAATTTCCCAGAGAAATCCAGAGAGCATGATTAATAGAAATCTTTAAGCAATTTTGTTGAAATCAGTAATTCAATTCGCTCTTTTCACTCAGTCTAGGCTGGCAACTCGTTTAAAGCGGACGTATTTAACGGATACAGATAGAAAAAAAAACTACAAAATAAAAGATTATTTAAAAAAAGATTTCTAAAGCGTGTGAGCAAGAAAAAATTTTATATATATACTAAATTAACCAGAGAAAAAAATTATATGTATAATATAGAAAAGAAAAAGCTTGTGAAAAAAAATTTAAATAGAAAATTTTAAAATTGTTTTAAATACAAGAAATTATATTAAATAAATTACTACAAGTAAATGATAAAATAAGAGAAAAAGAATTAAATTATATGAAATTTCAACAATAAAAAAAATTCACAAAATAAAAAAAATTAATATTGAAATTAAAAAAAATTTCCATATAGAAATTTCTCAACGTAATTTCGAGATTAAAAGTTGAGAAAAAAAAATACGAGAAAAAAATATTATAAAAGGTAAAAGAAATATACAAAATAAAAATCGAAAAGATAAAATTGCAAACAAGTTTAAGTTTTTATGTTTTTTTTTTTAATATGAGGTGTCTTTTATACAAAAAAAATAATAAAATAAAATCTCAATCGTATTTTAAAAGAAAACGAAATGTGCATAAGTGTTGTTGGTGTGTCGCCGTCGTCGTCATCGTGGTTTTATATACAATGTAGTCGTCATTGTTGTTGTGTTTTAGTCTATAAAACTAGTGAAGAGGTCGTGAGTGAGACAATACAACAAAAAAAAAAAAAAAACAGCACACAAAACAAAAATCAAAACAAATTTTTTTTAAATCCAACAACAAAGATAATTATAACGTCAGTTTTGTGTGCGAGTGTATGGTGTATTTAAAATTGTTTTTGCTTTTGTGGGGAATTTTGTTTGGTTGATTTTTTTTTTCAACAAGAAATCTCTAAAAAAAACACACACAAACACACCCATATTTAAACACTCACTTTTAGTGCGTACGTGTTTTTGTTATTTTTTTTTTTCTCTTCACATTAAATATGCAAAAATGTTAAAAATAATTTATTTAAAAAAACAACAACAAAAAACATTAAAATTCAGTAAACAAAACAATATGTTTTTTTTTTTTAACAAAAACATAAAATTTCTTAATTTGGTGAAAAATTATTAACATTTTAACCATAAAATTTCTTTAAGTGTTTGGTTATTTTTTTCTTTTATATCTTTAACTTTAGTTTGTATTATTGTTGTTGTTGTCTTATTGTATTTTAAATGTGTTCCTATTTAAGTATGAATTTTCGCTACTTTATTTATTCATACAAGATTTTTTTTGTATTATTGTTTTTTTTTAATGTTTTTATTGTTAACAGTGTTGCCTATTAAATGGCTTAATATTTAAATAAGGGATTTTATTATAAAAATCCTCTTACAAAATACCAAAAATATGAAAAATTAAAAAATTTTGTTTAAATCAAGTAATTAAAAGTGTATTATTAAATTAATATATAAAAAATAAAGCAAATGTTTAAATATTGTGAGTAATAAATAATGTTTGAAAAAACGGAGATTTATAAAACCAAAAAAAAAAAAATTAAATATTATTATAAAAAATTATATGACTATAAAAAATGTTTAACAGAAACAAATCTTGTGAATAGATTTGAAATAATTGCAATGTAATACATATAACGAAGTTTAAATTTAAATAATATTTTTATTAAAAATATTTTGTGTTAAATTAATTTTATTATGTATACGGTTATGTTCAGAATATTTGTGTTAATTTTAAAAGGCTCCTCTTAAAGACCTTTCATTTGATATAGAAATTTTGCATGTTATTTATCAAAATCATTTCTAATATTGGGAAATAAAATCAAAATGTGGCTTACACTTTAAAACTGAAAATTTCTTAAAATAATAATAATAATAATGATTGAAAAGTATTAAAGTGTAAAAAGTGTCAAAATTCATTTACTATATTTTTATGAATTATCTTACATTGTACTAAAATGGCAACACTAATCTCCAAATTTCCCTTTTCAAAAATATTGTAAAATTAAAAATAAAATTAGAATATATACTTTTTATCGTAACAATTTGAATTGTACAGTGTTATTTAGAAACTCGCCCCTTATAGTAAATATTTTGAAAAAAATCAACAAATAATTAATATTTTGTTAAAAATTAGAAAATAATTAATATTTTGTAAAAAGAACTTTTGTAATCAAATTAATGACGCCAAGTTAAAAGAAAAACATTTTGTTTGACCTAAATATCTATATAATTTTTAGGCCCATTATTACAACTAGCCAATAGCTAAAGGTATGATGTTATCGGTTATTATAAATTAACTTTAAGCTAAAAGTGGCCGATAAGTTAAAGAGAAGATCATTTTACCTTTAAATTTTATAGTAAGGTTTAAGAATTTAAAGTTGCCACATTTTCTGCAAAATATGGCAACTTGATTAAAAATAAATGTTTATTTCGTTTTAAAAATAAAAAATTTAAATATAAAAATGAATAGCAGACGTTTGTTTTACATTAACAACCTGGAGAATATTTGCTCGTCTTTATAAAATTGTTGTTGTAGAATTATCAACTCAGTTTTTTCTTCTTCTGAATTCCTTCGCTGCCTACTACTAGCTCTTTTGGTTTAGCTTGCTTTAAACTTGTTGTCCAGGTTGACCAGGCAGTATTTTCCTTTCTGCAAACAATGTCTTTATCTAACTGAAAAATTAGAATTAATGTAAATATACACAGTAGGTAAAAACGTTAGTTTTGGAAATAATTCGGTGTATCATTAACTATCAAAGATGTCGTAACAACATTCAACAATATTTAAGCTGAGATATTTTTCAGTTGAATTATAGTTGAACGCCTTCCTAGGCGNNAAAGTTTTAAAGTTCACTTTATACCTTTTACTTTAATTAAAGTTACCTTTTACTATTACAAACATTAAAGACAAGTTGTAATAATGGCCCTTAGAGTTTTAATTTTAATTATAGTGTTTGTTACACAATACTTACTCGCAATCAAATTATTGTATTACGAAAATTGCCTTGTATAAAAGGCGAGTTAATATTTTTTAATTTGCAAGTTAGTAACTCAAATAAAACTTTTTACGTCAAGGACATACGTTCTACAGTGTTATTTAGAATTTCATAAATATTTTGTAAAATTTTGTAAATATTTTGTTAAAAAAACTTTAGGTTACAATTCTAATTACAGCTACGCCATTTTATAATTTGCCGTATAAACAGTGAGTTAGCAAGTTATAAATGTAAAGTTTGGGAATCGACGCAATTAACCTACTACTGATTCTCTATTGGAGTACACCCCTATAAAATAATTAAATAACGTAAAATATTACAATTTTCGCATGAATTGATAGAGGTGCCTCTTTTTAAATGGTAGCAGATATTTATTCCGAAAATTCGGATATAATTTCCCCTTTCCTAATATAACCTACAGATGTGCGAAAAACTCTCCAATTTAAACGGTCGAAAACACTCTATTGGAGGATAAATACAGTAAATAGCGAAAATCGGCTTCTGGGAGGTAGACAGGAACTATGAAAATATGAAATAAAACATTTACGTGTAATGAAAAGGTGGCATTATTTTAATTTAATTTTAATCCATGTTAATGAAAACCTTATTTTTGTAAAAAGTAATGGTAAGGATAGTTTTTATACATGTATGTGGTGAGTGTAGAATGGCTCACACTTCATTTAAGAATAGTTGAGTTGTTTAATACTTTCGGAACATTTCACAATGTTAATGGTACATACTTGTGACAGTTGAACATTATGTTTAAAGTCTACTAAAGCATATGCTTCATTATATAAATTAAACCAAGGCGAATTCAAATAGGTGAGCTCACCTAATCAGCTGATTATTATTATTTTTTTACTTAGAACTTTTATACTCCATATAATCCCAAATTTCGCTTAACCGCTGAAATTTCCACATATAAAGTAATTCATGCATTGACCTATTCTATTCAGATCTGTAAAAACCCTTTAATTTTATTAAAATCTTACAAAAATGTTTATGTGGAAATTTTGCGTTAATAAATATTCAATTATGATCAGTTGGTATTTTAACAAAATACTTGCGGAAATAGCTTTATTACATTGTTTTTATAAATTACATTTTTTTAAATAGTACCAAATTTAGCCAAAGGTTTTTTTATATATATTTATTGGTATTTGTTTATAAACAAACTATAGTGGGACAAGGTAAATATTAAAATGAAAATTTGTCATATTAATAGAATTGTCGTCATTATTATGCCAAATACATCACTATAGTACACCATAATAACTTAGCGAATAAGGCGAATTCAAAAACAAAATAATATATTAAACAAAATAGTAATACATATTAATAAATCTAATAGCCGTAAAAAAAGAATAATGAATGCTTGGCAAAGGTTTACTAACTTTTTGTAAGTAAATTTCCATAAGAAAAAGTTGGTAAACATTTATCAAGCATACATTATTATTATTATTTTGCATATGGCTTTGTTTCGAAGCATTAATTGTTTAGAAAAAAATTAAATAATGTAATGCATAGAAAATTCATTAAAGCGTTTTTTTATATAAAACTCAATTGGCAACTCTCAATTTTGATATTTGCTTATTAAATAATTTACTGTTAATTAAGTAATTTACAAAACTAAAGAAAAAAATCACCTTACAAAGCTATTATTCTTAGTCACGGCAGCTGTATCGTATTGCAAAAAACTCATTAAAAAATTAATAAAAATCGTATGTTTTTTTTTTCTTTGTTTCATTATATCACAAACCATATGTGCTGTGACAGATTGTCAACTACAAAACAGCTGAAGTCTCAAATACAACTCTGTTTAAAATTTCATTTATTAAATACATGTTTTTATTGTTATGTACTACATACATGTACATTTGTTGTTGCTTTTTAAACATGACACATAAAACTTAATTAATTATAAAAACAAATGTTTAAGTTTTGTTTTTGCTAGCAAAAAAATGTAATAAAAAGCTTTCATTAGTAGTTTATTATTTGTTTTTTTTAATTTTTTTGCTTTGTTTAATTAGATTTTGTTTGTATGTATTTTAAAGCAAGTTTATTTAACAACTAAACTAATATCAAGTTTCTATTGCAATATATTTTTTTATTTTACTCTTGATATATTTCATTTAATTGAAATGTTAAAAACGTAATCAGGAAGAAATGTTTGTTAAATTATTAGTTTTTAAAATAAAAAAATAAAATTTCCTATGTTTATTTGTGAAAACTAGAATAAATGCGTTATCATGTTATTCATTATTTTCTAGACTAGAAGACTTCCTATGTTTTTTTATTGTTTTGCAAAAATTTTGTTATTTCTTTTCTTTTCTTTTTTTTTTTTTGGCCAACTTTGTCAGACAAACAACTACTAAAAATGTTTATTATTTTTCCTATGAATTGAAAAAAAAACATGCTAAATATATAAACCTTTTAAATTAATGATAAATTAGCAATATTTTCCATACAATTATCAGTTTATTTTGTCGTTGATAGTAGTAGTCTTAATAACTCGTTAAAATTTAAACAAACTAAACGAAGATGAAAAAAACAAGATATTTTCATAATATTTGATTAATTTTTTTTTTAGGGTAAAGTTGTACTAAATTGTATTTACAGACTAAATGGCATGATTTCCAAAAAAATATATAATAACAAAGCTTATGTTTATTCAAATAAACTTTCCTTTGGTGGAATTATTTGTATCATATTTAAAAAGCAAATAAACTTGAATGATACATATTTTGACCAGGTGTCTACTTTTATTATTTTTAGGTAAATAAATGTAGTTCACTATTATTTCTTACTACGCTAGTCATTCGACTAAAAATTTCCAGAAAAATTGTAAACAATTAAAGAGTTAGGTTTACGTATTATATTTTGCGGCGAATTCGAAATCTTTTTCACCTTTTACATTCCGAAGGCAAAATAAAACATGGGACCTCACCTAATTAGCTAAAGACTATAGACGTGCTATAGTCTATAGAACAGACTATAGTCGTGATAATGTTTGTATAACTTATAGTCGTGATTGTAGTCTATTGAACATTATAGTCTATAGAACAGACTTTAATCTTGAATATAGTCTATAGAACAGACTATGGTCGTGTCTACAGTCTATAGAACAGACTATAGTCTATGGAACAGACTGTAGTCTATAGAACAGACTATAGTCTATAGAGCAGTCTATAGAACAGACTATAGTCTATAGAACAGTCTATAGAACAGACTATAGTCTATAGAACAGGATATAGTCTATAGAACAGACTATAGTCTATAGAACA
>MINK01191410.1:0-14397 GCA_001735545.1 Phormia regina | reverse complement strand
AATGTAAATTTTTTAAATAAGAGTAAATCTGTATGAAGTTTAAGCTATACTTAACTGAAGTTTAGTTAAACTTCATATAATTTTTAGCTTCAAAATTATGCCTTTAAAATTTCTTTTTTAATGTTTTTATTAAATACCAATGAAAAGTTTATTTTAGCCAAACTCTTAATAATAAAATTAGTCACGTGACTAGTTCTCAAGGTTAGCTTACGTTGCCAGCTCCAGAACTATACATGGGGTTGTAATTTTAGTTGAATAATTGGCACTTTGGTATAGGTGTCAGTACCATTAACAAGATTCTGGTCCAACACGACTCTCTCAAAAATTTATTTTTCTTAAACAATTTATTATGAAATACTAGTTAAACGAAGTTTAATCTTAAAATTTTATTTTATGGGATTTTTTAAATAACAGTTAAACGAAGTTTAATTTAATTTTTCTTAAAAAGTTTATTTTTAAATCTTAATTTATTTATTAGAAATTTTTATATTTATAATATCAGTTAAGAAAACATATTTTTCTTTAAATATCCAATTATCATTTTCCTTGAAAAAATTATTATAATACTAGTTTAACGAAGTTTAAACTGAGCATTTATTTTTCGAAAAACATATTTATTAATTACCAGTTCAATTGAAATTTAATTTCTTTTTTTGAAAAGTTTATTTAAAACAGTTATAAAGTTTAAATATTAAAATTGGTTTGATTTTAAAGTTTAGTTAACTCTAGAGTATTAAATAATTCAGGCATTTAGATTATTCGGTTTATATGACAATATATTGAGGTAAATTTTTGTTTCATCTGTGTAGGTTCAACATTATTTCAATAAAACAACAAGATGTTCAAATATTAATATGGTTATTTTTTGTTTTATTATATTATTCGGAAATTACTAATCGAAGTGGTAAAATTTTGACTTCGAGTTCTTACCACTCTTTCGTTGTGAATAGGGGCTAGAGACCTTCAAACTATGTATTATAAGACATTACAAGTCACTTCTAATGTCAAACTTTACTTAAAATCAATTTATGGATAGATTATTCATAACATAAATATATTATTTGAATAAGGAATATATGTTCGAAACGAATTGGACATTCCAAAATAAAAAAACATTTTTCATTACTTTAAGATTTAATAAATTTCCTTTTATTTTTAAGAAATTTAACAAAAAAGCCTTCAAAATAATGTAATTGACGTTTTTTGAAAAAAAAATTTATTAACTTTAATTTCTCGGTCTCCATTACTTTTTTAACTTTTAATTAAGAATATTTTTTAATTACTATATATATGAAATAACCCTTTTGAACACATTGTAAAGGATAACACATTTGAAAAGCTTAATTTTCTTTTCTTTTGAAAAGTTTATTTTTTAAATAATTAAATAAAGTTTGAAGTTTAAATAAAGTTTAACTCTTCTAAATTTTATTATAAATACCAGTTGAACGAAGTTTTAATCTTAATTTATTTTTCATTGAAAAGTTAAACTAAGTTTAATTCTTTGAAGTTTTTTTTCATGCAAAAAATTATTTCAATAAATATTTCTTTAAAGTAATAATTTTGAAAATATTAAAATATTTTATTAAAGTTTATATTTTTTCAGAAAAGGGGCTTAATATCTCCCTAAACTGTTGGTTGTATAGAAGCAATATGAGAAATCGTTTAATGGGAAATTTTATTTAAAATTTTTTTAATATTTTTTTTGATAAAATCGTACAAGTAGTTTTCGAGATGGGTTTTTAATATTATGATCCAATTTCCAGCGAAACTAGAGCAATTACAAAAATTCAATTATAATTATTGAGTAATCGAAATTTCCTCAAAATCTGTGTTTCCCTGTATTATTTAATTAATTTCTTTATGTCTTTAACAAAAATTATTTGCCAATTTGTGCAAATTTTGACACTTTATTAAAATTTCCTTAGAGTTTTTTTTTTCTCATTAAGCCAAAAAAAAAAAAAAAAAAATTAAAAATATTTTGTATTTAAAATCATTTTCCGGATGTGTCCAACAACTTTGCCAATAAAAAAAAAAAACATCTCCCAAATGACCAAAAAAAAGGAAGTTGAGGGAATATTTCTGTCTTTTCTTGGCCTAAATAAATACAATAATAAAAAAAATTGATTATTCTTTTTTTATTTATTTCATTAAACAAATAACAAATAAAAAATTTTTACATAAAATTAACAAAGACTTTTGGTTGAGTTGCCAAAAAATAAAAAATATACATCATATTGACAACAAGCCACCAACAACACATAGACTTTAAATAAGTTCATGACTTGTTGTAAGTAAAAATATGTAACAAAAAATTAATAAATAAAAATTGTAAAATTTTGGCATTATTTTGGTTATAATAGTAAAATTAACTGTTTCAAATAATTACACTAAGCTACAAAAAATTATATCTAATGGTTATATCAAAATTTGGCTTCAATTCAAAAAACCAATGAACTAAAAAACCAGCTGACAATTTTCTAATTTATAGGAGTTTTTTTTTAATATTTTTGTAATATAAATTTATTAATCTAATGTAGACTACAGATAAATAAAGCTGTCGCCCCCCCCCTAGTGTTATCTAATAATTTTAGCATAAAATAATTTTTAAAATAATTTATTTAAAATTTTTAAAAATAAAGTTAAAAAATTAACGTTAAAAATAAATAATTTCCCAAACCATTAACAGACCTTAGTCTTTAGAAAAGAATTAATTGGGATAGCCAACAATAACAACAAAATAAATGTAAAGAAAAAACAAAAAGAAAAACTATTATTAATTGGTGAATAATCTTATTATTCGAAAATAGCAGCTACCAAACAAATTTAGATAAACACAAAAATACTCATTCTCTTACAAACACATTTACAATTTATATTTTTAGTACCTGTAGTTTTCAAAGTGGCGGCATGCGTGCCATTTGGTCTTTAACTTATTTACTAGTATTTTTAAATACACGCGTACCACTGTGTTTTGTTTACTTATGATGAATTTGCTGCTGGTATATTTTATCTTCTTTCTACTTGTATTCTTTTCAAATATTCATAGTGAACTGAGTTTAGCATGATTTGGCGTTTAAAACTGTAAGTGAAAGACTTAAACTCAAATTGCAGTCATTTATGTTAAATTTCTAGAATTCTGTTATTTTCTCTTATTGTTGGTTAATTTGTTTTAGTTTTGTTTTGTGCGTTTTCTTCCTGTTGTTTAAACCACGTTTTTTTTTTTTTTTTTTTTTTTTTTTTTTTTGGTCTTACTTGTGTTTTGTTTTTGGAAATATGAACTGAGTGTTATTAGTCAACCAGTCATATATATTTTTTCTCTTAACCATAATAAGGTTGTAACTGGTGTTCAATTTTTGTAATTCAGAAACAAAAACAACAACCCCCCCCCCCCAAAAAAAAAAAAGGGATCTCATTAATAACTGTCTTTTTGGTAAAAAAGGTATCAACTTTAAACGTTTTTATAAAATATGAGTCTGGTTTAATTGTATACAATTTACATGGATTAAATAAACTTCGTTTAAACTGGTGTTTAAATTATTTAATTAAAAAAGAAATTTAAAGTTTAGTTATTAATTAACTTTATTTAAAAAAATAACTCTTTGCAAAAATATTTATTTAAATAAAATATTTTCAAGAAAAATAAATTTTTAGATTAAACTTAGTTTAACTGGTATTAATAATTTAAAAAAAAAAGAAAATAAATTTTAAGTTTAAACTTCGTTTAACTGGTTTTAAAAAAATCCAAGAAATCCAAGAAAATTAAATCTTAAGATTAAATTCCGTTTAACTGGTATTTAATAAAAAAAAACTTGAACTAAAATTTTAAGTTTAAATTTCATTTAAATGTATTTTGTAATAAATTCTTTTAACAAAAAGAAAATTTTAAGATTAAACTTTGTTTAACTGATATTTTAAAGTAAACTTTTCAACAAAAATAAATCAAGATTAAACTTTGTTTAACTGGTGTTTAAAATTATATTTTTATAATTATTGACATTAAACATTTTCAAAAGGCAAAATTTTCCAACATTTTTTCTATAACCATGAGTCTCGAAACTTTTATTTTTATACAATTTTTATTATATTAATCGATACTAAACCTGTCCTCAAGAAACAGTATTGTGACCTGTCCCAAGGGGCTAATTAGGTTCTTTTTATATAAAGTTCCGAAGCTAGAACCGGTCTCTAGCCCTGAGAACCTGTCAAGTTCTCAGGGCTAGTACTGAAATATGAGAAAAAAAAACAGCTGATATATTATTTTAATTTATTTATCGAAAATATAATTTTAAGTTTAAACTTCGTTTAACTGGTTTTAAAAAAATCCAGAAATCCAACCAAAAATTAAATCTTAAGATTAAATTCCGTTTAACTGGTATTTTAATAAAAAAGGCTTTTCAAGAAAATAATTTTAAGTTAAACTTCGTTTAACTGGTTTTCAAAAAAAATTTAAGAAAATTAAATCTTAAGATTAAATTTCCGTTTAACTTGGTATTTTAATAAAAAAAAGCTTTTCAAAGAAAATAAATAAAATTCGTTCAACTGGTTTCAAAAAAATTAAGAAATTAAATCTAAGATTAAATTCCGTTTAACTGGTATTTATTAAAAAAAAAAGCTTCAAAGAAAATTTATTTAAGTGTAAACTTTTCATTTAACTGGTTTTAAAAAATCTAACAAAATTAAATCTTAAGATTAAATCCCGTTTACTATTATAAAAAAGCTTTTCAAAGAAGAATAAATTTTAAGTTTAAACTTCGTTTAAAACTGTTTTAAAAAATCAAGAAAATCCAACAAAATTATATCTTAAGATTAAATTGCGTTTAACTGGTTTTAATAAAAAAAAGCTTTTTCAAAGAAAATTAATTTTTAAGTTTAAACTTCGTTAACTGCTTTTAATAAAAATTAAGAAAATTAATCTTTAAGATTAAATTCCGTTTAACTGGTATTTTAATAAAAAAGCTTTTCAAAGAAAAATAAATTTTAAGTTTAAACTTTCCTGTTTAACTTTGTTTAAAAATACAAGGAAAATTAAATCTTAAGGATTAATTCCTTTTAACTGGAATTTAATAAAATAAGGCTTTTCAAAGAAAATACATTTAAGTTTAAATTGTTTAACTTGGTTTTAAGAATCAAGAAAAATTATCTTAAGATTAAAAAAAAAACAACTTTTAAACTCATTTAAATATAAGTATTTTATAATAAATTCTTTAACAATAGAAATTTAAAGATTAAACTTTATTTTACTGATATTT
Source organism: Phormia regina (assembly GCA_001735545.1). NCBI lineage: Eukaryota > Metazoa > Arthropoda > Insecta > Diptera > Calliphoridae > Phormia > Phormia regina. The sequence goes on along the minus strand of MINK01191410.1, from coordinate 9,148 downwards.
AAATAAACTTTTCAAAAAAATAAATTAAGATTAAATTGTTAACTGGTGTTTTAAAAATTATAAATAATTTATATTATTTTGTAATTATTAACTAAAAATTTTCAAAAATTATTTTCAAAAGGCAAAATTTCCCCACATTTTTTCTATAACATGGTCTCGAACGTTTTATTTTTTTATCAATTTTTATTATATTAATCGATACTAAACTTGTCTCAAGAAAAGTACTGTTACCTATCCTGCAACCAGTCCCAAGGGGCTAATTGTCCACCTCCAATGACAACCCCAAGTAAAAGTGACAGGTTCTTTTCATATAAAGTTCTGGAACTGGAGCCGGCCACTAGCCCTAAGAACCTGTCACGTGACTAGTTTTGAACCGGTTCTCTTTACTTTAGGGTTCTTACACACAGAGAGTAATTTTTTATTGTAATTCACAAAAACAAAATCACTCTCTGTGTTATATACACGGGTAGAATGGTAAACAAATAACGCAATTTTCATACAATTTGTGAATATTTCACTTAAACTTACTTTAAATTCCTGTTAATAAAAATATAAAGTGTTATATATCTTCGGAAAGCTTATACAAATACGCATATTTTGCTGTTATATTCATACAAGTCCATCTGATATGACAACATTTGTATATAAAAGAATTTATGGTTTGAAAAATTCTAAAAAATTCAAAAATAAAAAAATTCTTGAGAAACCAAATTTTTATATGGTTCCTTTAGCGAAAGTATAAAAAAATCCGAAAACCCTGGAAAAGAAGACCTATTTTCATTTGGATCTAGCTCCCTAAATGATAATGTCAAAACCAAATTTTTGAGAAATGATACCTTGGAAAGAAGTTTGTTTTCATTTGAGCTGGGAAAAACAATACCTCTCCATTTGGGGCCACCCTAATGTATATGTATGATGTAATTTCTTAATAGTATTTTTCCTTAAAAACATATTAATATGTTTTTATTTTTTTATATATTTGATGAGTTTTTTCATATATTTTAATGGTAGAAAATAATATCATTTATTTTGTATTAAAATGGCGATGATGATGACGATAATTTTATTAATGATGTTGATGGATGAGCTACAAAAGTATTCAAACAGAAAGCTATTAATAAATCAATTGATAAATATCGAAACACATAAAGCAAACAAAGAAATTAAAATAAAATAAAAAAAATGAAACAAATAAATAAAATACTTATATCATTTATTACAAAGAAAAAAGAACTGACTACCATCATTAATACCTTTAGGAAATATTAACTTTCTTTGCAGGATTTTGTTCAAATCCATATCTATTTAAGTTAATAACACAGAAAAAGGATTTAATTTAAGCGTTTTTCCTTCAACTACCTGTAAATAAATAATCATACTAACTTTTTTTCTAATTTTTCTAATACTCAACTGTCAGTTTTAATTTAAACAGTTTCGATCTCTTTAACGAGGGATAGATGTTATTCTAGACCAATAACATGTGTATTTGTTTATGTATTTGTAATATAAAATATTTTATATATAAATAAACTAACACATACATATAAAAATATAGTAGAAAGAGAGACAGAACAAAAAAACAATTTATATTTATATTTATTATTATGGCAAATAAGCTCACGAAAATGGAGAGAGAACAAAAAATCCAATAAATAAACAACAACTTAACATGAAAATATACGCAATACAATAACAACAAAGGCATAGAAAAACATACAAAAACAAATTGATACCGTTTGTCATTTTGAGTGACACAAGTCATTTTTCTTTGAACAACATCGTTCAGCACTGCAAATAAATAAGACAACAAAATTGTGAAAAGATTTCACTTTCTTTTCTTTTTTACTTTATAATTGAAAAAAGAGGAAGAAAACCTTAGATGCTACAAAATATTAAGGATATTTTATGTTTATTTTATGTCCTATACAAAAACTAGGTGGGTGGGATATTGTGTGTTAGTGCTGATATTTGTAATGCTCCAGAATACACGGGATAGGTTCTTAAAGGCCGGTATAGCGCCATATATGTGTAGGAAATCCATTGGGAAATTTTGGGGAATAAATCCCACAAATGTGAAAAGGCTTTTCCAGGAAGGCTATGAAAAAAGCCACCTACATCGGAATCTTTAAAAGGATACTACATAGTCCGGCTCTACTCACAGATGTGCTTTCTGCAATTCCCTTGAAAGCCTCGCACGTTGTAAAGAACTGGCTACTGGCGAATCGTATGTTGAAACAGATTGCCATATAGTCGGTTCAAAACTACAGGTGCATGGAATGACAGAAGTTATGACCATGCAGCTGCAGTAGGGTGCTTAAATTATTTACCCTGATTATTAAATCCCTATAAACTTTACAAGGGCTTCTTAGTATAATTCTCGATAGTTCCGGAATTAGGAACTGTCCAGATATATACTGATGGATCCAAGTCGAGTTTTATACTGATGGGTCCAAATCTGTTGATGGGATTGGGGAATGTTTACATACCCGCATATAGAAAAAGTATTTCCTTGCAATATGCCGGATAACTGCAGCATTCTTCAAGCAGAAATATTGAAGAACGCTTTCCATAGGGAGAGCAGTGAAGTGGTTAATATACTATAGGGTATTCGATACAGATATCTAAATTTTTGAAAACAGACAAGCCGCGAATAAATCACTCGCTGGGGCTTTTTCAACAAGCAAGCTGGTATTTGAATGCCGCACATTTCTGAACGAGATGGCTAGACATTTAAAACTGGAGCTGGTCTGGGTTAGGTGTCATTCAAATATCACCGAGGAATCAAATAGCGGATGAAATAGAGAGAAACGCTGCTCTTTATCAAAATGAAGATACGGATCAAATAGTAGGAGTATCGCTTTCTTCATGTAGACTGATATTTCTGTGAAACTTATCGGAAATTGCATAATTTACATGGAAAATTGAATCCTAGTGTTCAACCTCGAGACAAATATAGCCCCATTATTATGGACTTCGATCTAACCTTATACTGGGACTTTCAAGAAACCGATTTTGTATTCTGGCAGCCGTTATCACAGGGTACTAGATAGCTAGTGCGCATGCTAAGAGATTAAAGCTAGTGCGCATGCTAAGAGATTAAAGCTCCGTTGAAGAAAATACACTGGGATATTTCCTATGCCACTGTCCAACTCTCTCTGGAATAAGGACTGATAAGTTTCGACGTTCGTTCATGCTATCAGATCTTTCAGTTATTGACATTAGAGCGATTAATTCCTTCATATTTGTGTCAAATTGGTACGAATTGAACTCAGTTCTGGATATGTGAACAACTACTCATGATCTCTTTGGGTATCACAACGAGACCAAAAATCGACTCCCAGTGAGCTGTCCTGTATTATTTAAACAGCTGTCCATTGAACCATAAACCTAACCTAGTAACGTACTGAAAAACATCAAAGAACTTGAAGTTTAAAATATACTGTTCAAGAATGACTTCTTGAGTCGATTTAACGATGTCCGTCCACACGTCTGTCTGTTCATATATACTCTGTGGAAGAAGGACAGGTCGCAATTTTGCAGTTATCTTGATAAAATTTGGCACGAATAGTCATTTTGGTACATGAACGAAGCCTATAGAAATTGGTTATGATTGCTTCATTATTTCACCTACCCTCCATACAAATCTCTTCCGGATATAAGGCTTAACGCTTGCAAATTCCCTTAATATAGCAAAATTTTTAATATTTAAATTAAATAATTTTAATATTTAAATTAAAATAGAATTTAAACAAACACAGCCATTTTAATAAAATGTTCACACATTATCCCAAAACTAATGTAATAGAAAAACTTCTACTTTTTTGCACCAAAATCTCAAATCGTGAAAAATGTTCTTTTCAAAAGTTTATTTCTTTCATTGAAAACGCCACTCTGACGTTATAAAGGATATCTGGCGGAAAATACTTTTTGTGGGTATTTCTTACATATAAAGGTCATTAATTGAATTAATTTTATGCCGATCTTAGTTTCGCAGTTTGAAAATTTCACAAAAATATTAAAACAAAATTTTCAATATAGACAAAACTTGGATAGGGCATGTTTGGATACCTTTGCCCCAAGCTTCTCCGGACATACTTTATATGCATTTGTGTTAAGATTTCTTTTGGAAACATTCAAAAAAATTATATAGTGTCTAAACAAATTTTATCTTTAAATAAATATTGCCAACTGAAAAAATCTAAAATATACGAAATTTCGATAGAATCAAATTCAAATTAATATATATTTTTAGGGGATCTATACATTTATATGATTCTTGCAGCAATATTATTAAGGATTTTGTAAGGAATTTAGCGAATATTTTAAAACAAATTAAGGGAAAATACTAAGCCCGTCAAAATAAAGGAAAAACTAAAATAAAACGAATCTAAAATTGAGGTAAATATTTATTTAAACCCGAATATCTCTTAAACTAAAAGAGGTAACAAACACATGTAAGTATATTTTTTTAGAGACTTACATCATCATCCTACATCCAAAACGGCTGAAGCTACAGAGACGAACTTTGGAACGTAGATAGACTTCTATCTGTAATCTACTAACACCAGGTTTTTGGAATTCTTAATATAATAATCGGAAAAGTGTCTGGTACTTTTTTGTAAATCGGCTGTTTTAGGGAGAAAACGGGTAAAAACTGTATTTTGGTACTTCTTTTGGCAAATTTATGTCGTATTCATAACTTTTCAAAAAATGAGAAGTATGAATTTGGTACTTTTTAGAAATTTAAACGTTTAAGAAGCAAAATCGTACCTATTTTTGGTATTTTTTTCATAAAACATTTTTTTAATATTTAATGAAATATTCATATGAGACTTTAAATTTGGAAACTACTATAATACAGTGTTAATTCATCTCTTATTAGACCCTTTACTTTAGAAGCCATGTGACAAAAGATAAATTAAATTTTGTTTGAAAAATTTAACATAATACGTTTTTATTCAATAAAATAAAACCCGAGCAATGCAGGGTCAATCAGCTCGTTTATATATAAAATTTCTTTTTGTCTTATCATAAATAATTTTTTTTATTTTTAATGACATACCCGAGATGACCACTTTTGAAGGAATACCTACTATCCCCCTGACCCGCTAGCAATCTGTTCTTTTTAAAATCATTTCAAAAATACTTCAGTTCTAAACATATGAAATTTTTTTGAGCTATCTTCAAGAGTTCACAAGTTACTGAATTATTTTCAAAAAAGAGTGTTTCACAATGGTTCGTGAGTAGTAAAAGCATCAGAATACAATTGACCGCAGGTCTCATATAATGCTCTTTTCGGGATTTTCATACTCACACAGAATTGTGCAGAGTATCATATAGTCGGCCTAGTCTCTAGGCTAAGTATATCGTTCTTATTTGTTTCTATTTTCTACATATTTTTCTGGTTTAATAAAAAATAACATATTATGATGATTAAAGGTAAGTTATTGCACAGTGATTAATAAAATGTTAAATTTATTATAGAGTTTTAAAATAAAACATTGTTAGTCAACTAAAATGTATTATAAAACCCTCAAAAACAGCTAGCAAATACACTTATTAATTAAAAAGGTAATTAAAAATACTCATACGTACAGTGGTTCCAAAATTTTTTTAAATAATTCAGTAACTAAAGAACCGTTAGAGGTATCTCAATAAAAATTCACATGGTCAGAGCTGAGGTATTGTCGAGTTGATTTAGAGGAGTACGGATCCCTATTGGGTCAGGAGGAAAATGTGTGGCCCTCCAAAGAAGCCCTTCTCAAGTATGTCATTTTTTAAATCGTCAAAAAATCATTTACAGAAAATAAATTATATACATAGATAGTCCTTGTAAATCTCTACAAAAAAACGCTTACATGTGTAGATGTAGTCATATTCGGGTCGAAAAAATTTTTTACCTCATTTTTAGCCTTGGCTCTTTTAGTTTTTTGAACACATACCAGCTAGAAACTTGTAATCCTGCAAGTTATTTAGAAAATAGCAAAATATTTAATTCGCTGCCATTTGTTTTAATTTTAAATTAAATTAATAACATTTTGACTTCTTTATTCCACTGTGTATTATTTTATGTTACTGACTGTATTTAAACAATATGAAATTTCTATAATCATATTATTTAGCCATAGAACGTGGCTCATAGATTTTGATATTAATGTTTTTTTTCTTATATTTTGTCTATTCTTTCCCCCTTAAATTTTCAAATACTACTAAAACTTATTATGTGACGAGTACATTTTTTTCAGATTTTATATAAATAGAAATATCCTTTAGATGCCTGTATTGTTGTGCATAAACATGAATATATATTTATTCATTTCAATATTTTCTACTATTCTTTAAGATGTTTTCCTTATAGCATAATGTAAAAAATGTAACCATTTTTATGTACCTACACATTTAGACACACACACACTCACACACACATTTATAAACATATTTAATATAAAATAAAAGCTCATACGCACCCATCATTTGTGTCAACTGTCATCTTGTTTTCAAACCATAGAGTTTTACGGTTTCAGAAATTGTTAGCATAATAACAATAACATAAGCAAACAGTAGCAGCAATGACAGCAATAGGAGCAACTAATATAAACAAACATATTTTCCAGTATTTTATAGTCCTTTTTTGTTGGAAAAGGAAAACATTTAATAAAAAAAAACAAAACATAATAAGAGTCTCTTTTCTCGCTTTGTTTCATCGTTTTTCATCTGGCTGAGTATCTTTGCTATTTTTACGTTTATTTTTTATTTTTACATTTTGCTGTAGGAGTATACAGAGATGGAAATTTGAATCGTTTAGATTATCTTTCTTTTAAACTTTTACATACTCGAGATAGTCAACTTTGACACCCGGTAGCTTATTTCATATTACCACAGGGTGACTTTAAAAATAATTTTCTTAAAGATCAGATCCTCCTCTACAACTCTTCAATATATCTTTATTAAAACCGAACTGTATTTTAGGAGATACAGATTTAAAAATAATAAGTAAAAATAAGTAAAATTTTCATTTTTCTTTATATTTTATTTGGAGCTCTTAATTTATTATTAAAAAAAAATAATATTATTATTAAATTGCAATATAAAGTTAGATAAAAATTGTATTAACTAATAATTTGAAGTATTTTCTCTATGAATTGCTAGGATATGTTTTAAAATCCAAGGAGCAGCTATATATTTTAGAAGTTTACAATTTTATCCAAGTTTACACCACAAAAACGTCCATCCCTGATTAATTTCTTAGGAATATACATACATTATACATATAAGTGCAAAACAAAGTCATATGTTAAAGCAGCATTTATTTTTAGCGTTTATTTTTAGACTTATGTCGCAAGTATTCCATATAAGAATTCCTTTAAGCCATAAACATCTACAAGTTAAAATTTGTTATTAACCTTAAAGCTTCAATTCAAATTTAAGATGCAACTCCTACTCATACTTAAAGTCATATAAGAAGAAATCATGTAACATTGAATGAGTAAAAGTTAAAAGTTAAGCGAAGGATTTTTGGGAGAAGTAAAGAAAACATTTTTCAATAAAATACACGATTAAAGGATTTTTGTATACTTTTAAAAATGGCATCAAAAATATAAATATGAGAGAGAATCCCTGCACAGTGGTTTCATAACGCTTTTTTTTTCTTACAAATAATTCTGTAACTTTTAAGCTGTTGAAGATATCTCAATAAAATTTCACATGGTCAGAGCTGAGGAATTTTTGTTTCTATTTGAAGAAGTACAGCCCTTAGCGAGTCTGAAGAGTAGTGGGTGGCTTTCCTAAATTGGCCATCTCCAGAATGATTTTTTTTTTAATTTTTTTTGCTTTTTTTAAATTAATTTATTTGATAGAAAAGAAATTCTATATATAGATATTACTTATAAATCATTACAAAAAATAGAGAAAAAGATAAAGTCGGTCAAGCCCGACCATATGATACCCTACACTATTGTGTACATTACAATTAGGGCAGCGGTCTTTTATTAGACTTCGAGCCAAGTGTGGACTGATATTCATATTAAGTGTAAAATAAAACATAAGAATACAGAATATTGCTTCGATGCTATAATTTATATGAATTTATTCACTTTTGGATGATTCCCGAAAAATGGCCTTATATGGGAGCTATGGTAAATTACGGATCGATCTTTGTAAAATTTTATAGTATCATTTATGTTTATATAAAACTTATTTTTGTCGCATATTAACTTGATTAATGGGATTTATGCCCGATAAAGTGATTTTCTGAAAAGGGGTTTATACGGGAGCTATGGTCAATTATGAACCGATCTTTCTGAAAATCGGCACACAGATTTAAGCTTATATAAAACTTATATGTGCCAAATTTCATTAAAATATTGCTGTATTTAAGGTATTTATGATCGTTAAACCCTTTTCCGGGAGGACATTTGTATGGGGGCTAGGTGAAATAATGGACCGATCATAACCAATTTCAATAGGCTTCGTTCAGAAACCAGTGTGCCAAATTTCATTAATTTTTGTTCAAAATTGCGACCTGTAGTTTGATTACAAGGTTTACATGGACGGACAGACGGACAGACGGACATCGTTAAATCGACTCAGAAAGTGATTCTAAGCCGATTGGTATAAATTAAGGTGGGTCTTAGACCAATATTTTTGGNTGTTACANANATCAGCACAAACGCATAATACCCTNCCCACCTATGGTGGTGTNGGGTATAAAAATAATTTTAAGTTACAAAGAAAACATATTATTTATTAAACGAAGTTTAAACTAAAACAATTACATTTTTAATTGTATTAATTATTTATTTAATGGAAATAAAATTTTTCTTATATCATTTATGATATATTTAATAATTTATCAAATATAAAAAAAACTATTCCAATTACTTTTTTAATTCCCAGCAAAAACTTTGGTTGCCAAGTAATGAGTTAAGAAGCTAATAGAATGGCTTTGCACTACTTACACATTAGCTGTATAACTAATTATTTTAACACGGTGATGACATTATCATATCATTACTCAGATGCCATTCGAAAAACTAATTACTTTTAAGTTGTTCGGTAACTCACTGATTTTTAAATATTACTGAAGCCATTAGTTAAAAATATATATAAATTCAAATATTATTATTATTTTTTTTTTAAATAACACTAA
>MINK01191409.1:0-15051 GCA_001735545.1 Phormia regina | reverse complement strand
AAATTTATTTATGTTATATAATTAATTTAAGTAATCTGTAAGATAAAATCTGTAGATGAAATAAATAAATAAAGTAATTAAATTTTACTTACTCCAATTTTTCGGTTTCATACTAGACATATTTAATATATAATTTTTGAAATAATCACAAACATAAATTTAAATTATGAAACAAATTTTTGCATTAAATATGCTTAAACGTGTGCTTTTTATATAAGTCAAACTATCTACCCCTAATTGATCATTGACGCGTTTTCGTATCACCCGATACCCTCAGAAACTAAACGTGCTTTGAAATGGGTTAATAGTGTTTTCATTAAATTATGTATATGATTAAAATACTTTAAATATTAAAAAAAGTGGACACAATTTTAAGAAAATCGAAAATGCTGTACTTGATACTTCAAACAAAAAAAACTTGTCAATGGCATAAAATTATGAATGTCTGTATTATACATTATAAAAAAAACTTCTTGCAATAACATGGTTGATTAGCTTCTTAACTTATTACCTATTGACTAACGTTTTTGCTGACATATTGTGTTATTATTCGGAATTGTCACAAATTTGTATTTAAACTTAATTTATAAATTTTCTATTAACTTTCCAAAAATTGAACTAAAAATATTTTGCAAAATTATATATTTCCTAGGTTAAAAATATCCTTAAGCGATATATAGTTGATTGACTTACTGTTTTGAACTTTGCGTTAGCATCATTATAAAACAAACGAAAAAAAGTTCATTATTAAACCATGAAATTGAATACATACCTGAAAATAAATAGAGAAAAATAAAAAAAAAATATTAAAAACAATTATAGAGAATTTCAGAGGAATGTTTTATAATAATCATGTTATACTTCAAAGCTACCAATTAAAAGGAAATTATTTGCCAGTTAAGCTACAAAATATATTAAACCTAAAAGCTATATGGATTATGTTTATGTAGCATTCACTGTAATGTTCGATTTAACAAAATAATAAAATAGTTTGAATTTGTACACACAGAAAAAATATTGGTTGGATATCGCTTACCACAATGTTAATTTTTTAATATGTAGCAATTTTCTATTAGATTTATCTATACTTTGCTTATAGAAAACAAATTCGATTCTTATAAAGATAAGAAGATAATAATATTTTAATTTTTTTTCCTATCATAATTTAATTGGTTAATACAATCAATTCATGATCTTTTTAAAATTAAAATAAAAATTCAGGAGTGGTAACCATATTTAGTACGATTATAAAATCGATTTTGTATCGAATATTTTAATTGTGTCAATCAATAAGTCGTTCAGTAACAGGAATGCNNTTTGTTTCACTTTTGAAGTTGTGAAAATGTTCTCTTTTTGAAGAACTTCCACGTTTTTTACTGGGTTCTATTGTTAATTTTATCATCCCTACTAAATTATTGTTCTAAAAGAGAATATTCCTCCCAATTTTTCAATTCTACGAACTGATATATTTAGCAAATGCAATTGACTTTTGTAATAGTTGGTGCAACCATCCAAATTCGATTGGCGAAAAATTCGGTTATCATAACGAAACCATATTCTCTGTGTACTACATAAGGTACGCCTCAAAATTATAAGATCACTTTTCTTTGCACCGTGTATTTAAAATTACAAGAGGCATTCTGATGGTACAATGCGTCAAAACTATAAAGACAATTTATTTCTTGTCCCCTAAAAACATTTTTTTACAATTTATTCCTTGACTATCATTGTTTTTTGATTTATAGAACTGAGTAGGAAATTAATTATTTTAATTCTAGAAGTGTTCCTAGAATTTCTTCCACTTTTAAACATCCCTCTAAATTTCTCCGTCGTTTTGCAAGATAAAAATGCACAAATAATCCTAAAATAATCTAAATGAAATTGAATTAAAATTAAAAATTGGAAAATGTTCAGATTATAAAATATAAAAGTCACTCTAGGTTACTTTCAATGATTTTTTAACTTTTTTTTCAGAAGGTATTGCGCATAGCATGGTGAGAAAGGGATAGATAATTATTGATGCTATTCCAGAATGTCCATTTTATATAAAGAGAATGCTAAAAGGTGTGCTCAAATTATGATAAACACATTTTAAACTCCTAAGGAGTTATCTCTATATACATGAATTATCCAATTAAATCTCTTTTATAGTCTGAAGGACCATTGGAACTATAAGAAATAATCTCAAGAAAAAAGAAAATCTGAATAATAATTTCAGAATTTTCTGATGAAGAAGAAATCTTAAAATTGTAACCACTTATCTGACATGACGTTTTTGAGTTAATCTCAAATAGGAGCCATTCCAAAAGGTCGCCTTTCAATGAAATTAATATTCTTGAACAACAGCTATAGTTTCTAATCATTTATTAGCTCATCTGGGTGCAAAAACGCTAAAAGTATAAAATTTTTCTTCCAGAAATTGGTATGAGATATTGGCAAACCTGCTTTGAGTACTTAGGCCTATGTTATGCAATAATCTGAACATTTTCCAAATTTTAATGTTAATTCTGTTTCATTTAGATCATTTTTGAATTAGTTGTGCATTTTTATCTTGCAAAACGATGGTGCAATTTAGAGGGATGTGTAAAAGTGGACAATTTGAAAGCTGGGCGGGATGAATTCCTAGGAACACTTCTAGGATTAAAATAATTAACCTCCTAATCACATCCCCTAAAATCAAAATATGATTTAAAAAAATGAATTTACCTTATAGTTTTAACGCATTAGAAGGTTCACATTTTCAACACTTTTGTCTACAAAATAATCAATTGTCAAATAAATAATTCCAACCGGTGTACATAGGAACACTTTCTAGTAATAAGTATTTTACATATCAGTAACTCCTCTTGTAATAATGTTTGATTATTAAAAGAAATGTATTCGAATGATATAGTTATTTTTAATTATTTCGTTTGTCTTAACTTTTCATTGTCACACTGTTAGTATTAATGCACTTATATTTTTAAACGACACAAGTCAATGAAATCGGAACAGAATTAAATAAAAAAAGGCAAATAAAATTAATATATAACATTGAACAATGATATATTTCTTGAACTTTGCTGAAGAGTTCAAAACTAGTGCATTAATTAATAAAAAATAAAATTAAATCTTTATAGTAATAAAACATATATGCACACAAACATATATTGCAGAATAAAATAATTACTTTTTTAAAACCAAAAAAAAAGTTAAGTTAAATGCAACAATAAAAAAGGTACAAATAAAATCTCTCAATGGTAAGAGAGGGAACCTGTCTGTAATATTATGTTTCTGATTCTTAAATCACCAGCCTATAACCTGTTTATTAAAACTTAAAATTTAGCCGGTTTGATTAACAAAAAAAGTCTGTAACATGGCAATACTACTAGTATTTATTTAACGGCATTAGTTTCAATGTATGTGTGTATATTTGGCTTAATAAGGCGTGTATTTAAAGTAAAATTTGATGTATGAGTCGTCTTGCTGCGAGAATGCATTCGTATTTACTGCATTTTTGTGAATGGCCCAAGATCGGGTTCAAGATTATGTCGCTGATAGTTTTTGTTTATTTTTTTTTTTATATTTTTTGTTAAATGCGGTTTTGTAAGTGCGAATATGCACCGGCTGGCTAAAAGCTGATGCTGTGCATGTTTGTGCTTTTTTACATCAAGGTCAATTTTTGATCTGTTAGTCTACCAGTCGGTGTTTTGTTGTGTTAAAAATAACATTTAAAAAAAATCAGTTTTATTTATTTAGAATAATTATTTATTGTATATTTTATATAAATTAATTAAAATTTTAGTTAAACATGTTATTTATTTAATTGTGTTTTATTTCAATTTAAAATTTATGTAAAAACATTTTACGTCTATTAAACTTCTATAAATTAAAATTTTGATCATTAATCAAGTTTTAATAAATTTAATGTTTAGATGGTTCAGGGGTTAATACAAATACTTAAAGATATGGTTTATTAAACGATATAACAAAGTTAAAAACTATTCCAATTCATTTAATTAAAAACTTGTTCAAATTTGCACCTCTCACCAAAATGATTATATTAATTACTAAAAAAATATAATATATTAAATCAAAAAAAAAAAAATATCCAATTAGTAAATTAATTAAGTCAATCAAGTAGATGATTGAATGAATTAAAATAGTGTATAGGAAATAAAATCATATTTAAGTTTATTTTTTATTTTTACTTACAGTATCAATTAATAAATAAATTTGTAATATAAATAAAAATTTATTATTTCATTTTAAAAACATTTAAAATCATTTAAAATTTTCAGATTAATAATTCAATTGACATTATTTTTTTGTCAATAATATTTTTTCTATTTTCTACATTTTATTAAATTTGAAATTGTTTTTACACTGAAAAAGTAATGATAAAATATAAAACTTTCCAATTATTTTTTTAATTATATCAATTATTAAATTTATCAAAAAAATGTTCATATAATAAAAATTTATCGGTTTCTAATTATTTTTCTAAAAATAAGTGATAACTTGAATATCTGAATATGATTTTTTTTTGGTGGAATATCATAATTTCAATATAACATTTTATTAAATTTTGAATTATTTTTATACCAAAAAAAAAAAATATGAAAAAGAATTTAATTATAGCAACTACTAAATTAATCAAAAATGTAATTTTCTCATATTTTTGCAAAATAAAAAAAACAATTTAATGGCTTCCGATTATTAATTTGTATCAATTAATTAATTTATTTATTTATTTTGTTAGAATACTATGAATATGAGTAATTTTTTTATTATAAAAATATTTGTAATCATTTTAGAATTTTGATTAATATTTTAATCGAAATTATTTTCAAAATATATATTTTTTTCAGTGAAAGTTTGATGATTTGAGAATATTATCTGTTATACGAATAATGTTTTGTTGTCCAAAGTTGTATATTCGCAATTTGTACCCAGGCAAAACGTTGATGTTCTTCAAAAGAACTTTTCACTCTTAAGTGGAGCAAGTGATATTTTAACGTTTTTTGGAGTTCTTAATAAATTACTTCAAAAAGTGACAATCAAATGATTTTTTTTGCGGAAAAAATTGTAATAATTTCTATCAAATATAATTTTAAAATTTTAAAGCAATTTTATTATTATTTAATAGGGCAAATGTTCGAGTTTTTTATTAAAAAATTGTCTATAAATTGTTTTTAGAGAACTACTTTTAATGATGAAGAAGTCTAGAAATCATCTTACCTGACAATATGGGGTTAAAAAAAAGAACTTTCTTGCAGCTCTTTTTCCCTAAGTACTTCTTCTGACACACAATGTTTAATATCTAGCTGTTTTTTCTTTTTTTTTGATGGCGTAATTAAATTATAAATTATATATTTTTCTATTAAGTATTTTGGTGTATATTATCGTGAGTTTATAATTATCTTTTAAAGTTATTTACATTTGAATTTTTAAGTTCTGATTTTTTGTTTTTTGAAAATATTTGTTGTGGGATGACAATTATGAATAAAATTCATTAAATGTAAAACTACATTCATATTTATCAAATATTTGATCAAATTTGCGTGACCACAAGTTTTACAAAAAAATATTTGGTATTCTTGATCTTGCAAAACAAGATTCGGTAAAATGTTCGCTATGATTAATAATAAGTAAAATATATTTTCCCATTAAAACACAAAAGTTAGAAAATATTTTATATCCTCAATTTGGTCAAATATTTGATTAGTCTGATAATTCCACATTCCTATTAAATATTACTCATACGTAGGCGTATTAGTAATATTAATCAATCATAAAGTATACGCTAATTAAATATACTTTGCCCGTTCTTAGTAAACAATAATTTTATTTAATAATCTAATTTTAGAAAAATTTGTGAAAAGTAGATGTCACTATAAAGATTTATTTATTTATTGCGAAGCATACATAAAACTTAATACTTAAATTGAACATAATGCATCTCATTAAAAAAAAACTATTGGACAAATTTCTTCTAGACTATAAAATTTAATAAATATTAACATTTCGCAACAATGATATTGTATTTTATTTTTTTTTTTTTTCAAAATTTCCCTTTACTTAAATCCTTTTTCATTTAAATAAACACATATAATTTAATAATATTTTAACTTTACCACATTTTCATTTAACTTAACCAATTTCAAATATTTTACTTTTGCCACAAAATGTTCGAAAATTAAAATTAAACAAAAAATAAATACCTTCAATTTATTTTGCAAAACTTTCTTAGTTTATTTTATATACATATGTACATACATATTTTCAAGGTCGCTTAATACAACATTACATGGCAAACAAATTCACCAAAAAATAAAACTTTTCTTAGCAACACCTACAAGACACAACTTTGTTTGCTGATTTTTTTTAAGCAATTTTTTTTGTCAACGTGCAACATCAACAAGAACAACTGAATAGAGCAAGAAAATTCTAACACTTAACATTAATTTGATAATCTTTTAAGCAGTAAATTTAATGTTGTTTTTGCATCTTGTTCAAATACAGCATAAAAAAATAACCTTATAGAATACTTTTATTTATTTTTCATTTTTTCCATTTAACTAAAAGCTGTCCAACTCAGATGATGCTCTACTGCTCGTATAACTTCTTACGCAGATGCATTCTTTTTTTTTTTCTTTAGTATCAAATTTATACGACAACACAAATACATGCACAAAATATCTTACACTACAATGATGAAGGAAATAAAAATAAACTAAAATTGTAAATGTTACATTAGTTAGTTGTGAAATGAAATTATAAAAAAAATAGTTTTGAAAGACTTTTTTCAGTTTTTTTTTTTTTTTTTTTTTNNATAAAAAAGAAAATGGTTTTGAAAGAGTTTTTTTTTTTTTTTTTAATTTACAACTCAGTATTTATTAAACTTAAATGAATAGCAAGTAATTTGTTCCTAAAAAAAATGTTTTAGTTAAGCAATGTATATTTCTATGTAGAATCTTTTTTGTGTTCAGTTGCACTGTTTTCTTATTAAATTTTACATTTTACTATTAGTTTTGTTTTTGTATTGCTTGGCAAAAGATATAGAAAAATGTTTATGAAACAAATGCACTTGAAAAATGATGATAATGTTGATGTTTGATAAAGTTTAAGCACTATGGGTTTATGAAGAAAAAACATTTATTTTCAAAAGTGTCATAAAAAATATTTCAGTTTTCAGAAAATTAATGCGAAAAATTAATGAGTCTGTGCTTATTTCTAATAAGCATCCATAGAACCGGACTTATATCATCACTATTGCCAATGCCAAATTATTTACTTAGACGACAATAACATGCTCTACAAATTGAGCTTTTCAAAGGTTTAGATTTTAAAAAATTCTAAGAAAAAATTATGCCATAAATGCACAAAAAACGTAAATAGTTATAGCAAAAGCAATTCCACAATTGCAAGTTGTTTATGGTCCTTCAAGCCGGATGCATCACATAAAAAAAAATTCAAGCGATAATTGTCATTGCTACCTCAGGTTCGTGATAACAAGGGAATACAAAATATTTGCTTGTTTTTTCCTGGACGTTAAATGAATGATGAAATATTTATCCGTTTCATAACAAATAAATTATTTTGGCATAGATTTGTAAGTGCATATTTTTGCACATTTTACTTTTAACAGCATTTTTTTGCATTTGTCAATTTTTAGTGCATATTTATAGCATATTTTGTTATTTTTAAAGCATAGTTTTAGAGTAAGACATTTTATGTTTATGATAAAAAATATAATAATAAATTTCTATAAATTTTTAGTGATAGTTGTTACATTCATAAAAGTGTGAGATAACTAATGAGTGACAATCGTCATGAATTCGAGAATAGTACTGTTAATGTGAACTATTTCATCATTGAGAAGTATGTCTTGAAGGAACAAGATTGAAGTTTATTTTCTAGTTTATTTTCGCCCTATTCGCGAAAATGTCGCAACTGCAGTAAACAAAACTTTACAAGAGTAACATGATTGTTTACATATTGTTATATGTATGAAACATGGTAGTTAAGAAAAAAATGCTTTCACTATTATTTATTCTTAATTATAGATTTTCATCAAAACACGAATTTTGAAAATGTTGTCGAGTACGATATTTCCGCGTTCAGGGATCAATATGATAAAAAAAAATTATAAAAATTCTTTGTTTTTTAAAGGCATATTTTTTTCATTTTCAGAGTATATTTTTCACTTTTTACTGCATATTTATTCACATAATTACCACTGTAAAAACTTAAAAATTTTTTGGTAGAAATAAAAATAAATTTAAGTAAAAATACTAGCAAATAGTAAGTAGTTGCTATTATTCGTATGGATGATGACATTTGAAATGTTATTTTAAACACTTTTACTAATGGTTATTTAATGCTACAAAATTATCTTGATGTTTTTTTACTTCTTTTATTATTCAGCAAAATCATCTTTATAAACTCTTAATATTGCTGGAATTGTATATGAAATATGTATATATGTGTGTATGTGTGTGTGCATGTGAGAAGATTACAACAACATTTGCTGCAGTAGCAATATTTTTATTTCTAATTTTATCTATCTTTCTATCATTCATTCATTTCATACAAACAACAAATAGTCAGTCATCCATAGATGTTGTTGATAAACAGAAGAAATAAATGCATAAATTTAAAAGCTTTTTCATAAACTAAATCTAGGAAAAATGAAAAAAAAAAAATGTTGTTGATGAATTTTATAAACATATATGAGGGTTGTTTTACTTGCTAATGACTCTGGTAATATTCTAATATTTAGCCAATAACTCTGTTATTTATTAACCGATTATTATTTGAAATTGTTCCTCAATAAGTTATCTGAAGTTTTGGAAAAAATATCTAAATTATGCTTTGTTTTTAAATAAAGTTAATTTCACATTAGGCTAATATTTGGTGATTTTTATAAAAAATTAATTTGCCTTATGTAAACATCAAATATAATTGATCTTACAAACAAAGTAAAATTAAACAAGGTCAAACGGCTAATCCAGTCTAAACATATTTAAACTATTTTCCCTTCTTGTGTTTTGCGATATGTAATAAAAGGTTTTATTAAATACAAAAACGTCAATTAAATGCGCGTTATGTTACAAAAAAAAAAACAACTTTGTCTTGATGGCCAACACTTTTTAAAAAACACGAGCAAATATTTGTATAATATGATTTTAGCTTAAGAGCAATAATGTTCAAAATATATATTTGATCAAAAAAGCGTAACCACTTTATAAAATATTTTACCAGGTTTCCTATTAATAGTTCAATTCTCCTGCAACAAATCAACATGGTTTTCATTAAAAGTACATAGAAAAATATATGGTCCATTAATCGATTCATCAAAAATAAAAACTCTTATATTTTTAATTGTATCAATTATAAAATTTATAAAAATTTTTTAACATTTGTTTCTAAAAATAAAATAATTTATCGTTATATATTTCGATAATATATTATATTCTTTTAATTGTATCAATTAATAAATTAATCAAATATAAATAAAAATAAGTGATAATTTGAATAATTGAATATACAATTTTCTTATTGATTGAGTTCAATTAAAATAACTGAATATGCATTATTTGTAATTTAAATTAGATTTTTCTATGTAAAAAAATAATTTAATTGAAATTTTTTAGAAAATATTTTTTGGAAAATATTTTTTGAAAATATTTTTTTCTGTGTAATGACTGAAATATTTTTGAAAAATCAAAAAAAAAACAAAAAAAAAAAATAATAATAATAATAAAAATAAATATTGCTTCCGAAAAATGTATGTTAAGATATATTTTTGCAATGACTTAGTTTGTAGCATATTAGATATCACATAATTAAAGTCTTATCAAATAACCCTCGTATTAATAGTTGTATGTATGCATGTATGCCTCAAAAACAAACATTTAGTTAATAGTTTATTTTAGTTTAGTTTTAAGGATAATACTCGTAATCTGTATGTTTAAATTTGAATTTATACAGTTGATTTAGAAAAATATAAGCAAGAAACAGTAATTTAACTAAATATAATGACGATAATAATAATGCGATAAGTAGAAAAAAATAAAAAACATAGAAAAGAAATAGTCATAAAAATAGACATGATGTATACATTACTAAGACAATTCTTAACCCTTATACAAGGTATACTTAGAAACTTTTCTTTAAAAAAATATGAGTTCTATAATAAAAATTCTAGAATAAGTTAGTTAAAATTTAACTATTAATTCAAATATTGTTTTTTAACAATTTACATACTTATATATGTAGTTGCAAACTAATATTAAAAACTTAATATACCAACGACTTTTGTAATCATTCTAATGAGTGCCATTTGTTATAGTTAAACTTGAGTTCAACATGTATTATTAATTACTGTTTCTGTTCTGATGAAAAAGCATAAATAAAACTTTTCTTAAATATTCCAAGAATTTCTTATAATTTTTTAATTATAAATGCTAAAGCGAAAAGTTTTCTTTTTAAAGGAAACATTAAAAAAATACTTATAAATAGATTTGATTGGCAAAGTTGTTTAACTAAACTAGGTCATTTATAATTTGGTATATAACTATAAAAAAAATATAAATAAAATAGCAATTTATTAGAAATAATTATAGTAATACTCACAATAACGAAGTAATAAGG
Source organism: Phormia regina (assembly GCA_001735545.1). NCBI lineage: Eukaryota > Metazoa > Arthropoda > Insecta > Diptera > Calliphoridae > Phormia > Phormia regina. The sequence continues at coordinate 4,413 of MINK01191409.1, read as the reverse complement.
CCTGTCCACGAAAAATGTACCCTTTTTTAAAACCAATATTATTTGGCAAATATAAGCCAAATCGTTACAAAATAGTTAACATTTTTAGCAAACTTTTAGTTGCTAAATTTAAGATATACGTAAATGTAAATGTTGGCAGTAAAATAAAAATATCAAGAAACAATTTTGTACAAAGTAATCGAAAATCCTTACTAAAGGTATAATAAAGTACCTTATGTGGATTATGTATTGGTACAGGAAAGGGGTCTCCGTAAAATGTGTAAAACAATTAAACAATGTAAATAACATAAATTTAGTTCCTAAATAAGTAAATTTTTCAAAAACTAAGACATATTTGGGCGCTGATAAAAATATTATTTAAGAACATAAAATATAAATCAAGATTTACAGTTAAATGGCGAAGAACCTGCTATAATGTTGATAAAAATACGGAGCTAAAACTAATGAGTAACAATAAGGAAATGTTCCGAAAATTACATCCAAGCAAAAAAATTTGCTTTCGTGATAAGCTAGCAGGTATTATTTGAAGTAAAAATAAAATACTTATTTTTTGTCTCAATAACTTTTTACTTTTGTTCGAGTTCAAACCTTAACGAAAATAAAAAAAAAGAAAAACTAAAAAATTTGAACATGGCACCATAATAACTATGCGTTTCTAATGACTAAAAGCTACATAGAATACTTCCGCTTCAACTGCGACTGACAGCTGCAATAAAATACATGCATTTATATGAAACGGAACTAAATCAATACGTCAAACTTCGGTTTGAAGTACTTCATAGATAGAAATTTTAAAGTGTTGAAGTACGTAAATACATTGTGTCTGTTGTTTTATTCATATTTTAATATTTTTTCATTGATTCAAAAATTTTAATTTTCATTTCATTATTTTTACTGAACACATAATTTAATTTTAACATCTTCATATTATAAAAAATGTTAAGAACAAAATAATGCAACGGCAGGGTTCATATCATTTATGCGTTGCGTAGCTGTCAGTTGCAGTTGAAGCGAAAGTATTCTATGTCATTGAGCCTTAACGTCTTACTTAGTACACCATCTGGCTCTTTAGACATTTTTAAAAAAAAACTATTTGCACCACAATGGGGTTGAATAAGCAACCATCTGATAGGGACAAACTGATTAATGTGATTGTAACTTACTCTACTGCTATTATGCTATTGAATACTTATTTATTTGATGTAGAAAATGCAAATAATAATAACGTCTCATTACCAAGAAAGTACTTTAATAAGTAGTTTCCATTACCAAAAAAACGAAAAGTTTTTCCTGGGTTAATTAAGAATTGATTTGAATAAAGATATTTATTGATATTTAAAACACAAAATGAATCCAACTAACGTTGTTGCCGAAAGCAATAACATCAATCAAATGTCAATAGTAAAACAATCAGTTCCATATATTTTCAAAATCTTAAATAAAATCGATACATAAATGAAATCATGTTGCAATATTTTGGGATAAAATTATTAATTAGCATTATTATGGATCGAAAAAAAGCGTATAAAATCTTTAAAGAATTCACTCAAATTTTGTAGTGTTATGTAAAAATTAAAATTTAATTATTTCAAAATAAAAAAATAACAAATATAATATCAAATGATTTTATAATTTAAATATTTCAGTTTAAATAGAGAAATTATTATTATTTTTTAGCTCCAATATTAATTAATGAAAATAATATACGAGTTCAAAATTGTTATTAAGGTATATTGTGATAAATACAGATCCGCGTAAATAAGTTCTTTAATATCAGCAGAATTGAATACGTATTTTCTGTGCTGATACACACTTTATCGTATTGCACACTTAGGTTTTGTTCTTGTCCAATGATAACTATTAATGGCCAAAGCTATTTCTTACCTAATTCCTTTAGTACATACCGTATTCTTTAAATTACTTAAATCTCTTATTAATATTAATCAAAATTAAACTAAGAGTTATATACCTACTAAAAATAATAAGCAATTAAAAAATATATATCACATATTTTTTACTGCATATTTTCCATAAAAAATCTAACTCTTTTAAATATCTTTATGCCAAACAAACAGATGACACCTAATCTAAAACTCTTGGCTAAACCACAAGAATCCAAAAGCAAAATAAATACAAACAAACCCAAACAAATAAATTTAAAATAGGTGAGAAAACAACAACATAAAATATACCAAAAAAAAAAAAAACATAAATACAAACAAATTTTAAATATTCATGCCAAATATTACTACAAAAAATCAGGTAATGACGTCTGCTTGGTAACGCTCACGAAATCAAAAACAAAATGTTGCCAGCTTTAAACACGAATAAAATTGTTAAACCAAACAGCAAAATTTAAACTAAACTCAAATTAACAATAAAGAGAAGCGGCAACTAAAAAAAATCACATTAAAACTGAGAGTAAACTTAAGGTGCTACTGCAGCTAAGCCTATGGTTAAAATTAATATCAACAACATTTTAATGTTGACGATCATAACGAAATCGAACGTTGCGTTGTAAACTACTCTCATTAAAAAAAAAAAAAAACATGTTTAATTTAAAGTGAATTTTGTTTTAAAAAAATCAACGGTTTTAAAACTAAAAATTCTACTTAAAAATATATTGATTTTAAAAGCAGACAATACGGCGCGGAGTAAAGAAATAAAAAACAAAATAAACAAAAGTTTACAAAAATTTGTGTGAAAATAAAATAATAATTAAATAATACACTTGTTAAGATAATTTTTTGTTTTAACAAATAATAATCGTCAAAGTCTAAGTGTTTTTCTGTTCAAGTGTTTAATTTATAAATAAATAAAAAAATATAAAAAAAAATTAAAAAAAATATATAAAAGTGTCAACGAGCTGGTTTAAACAGAAAAAATAAAATCAATTGAATTTATTGAAATGTATAGCATATTTTTATAGAAAAAATTTATATTAATAAAAATATAAAATATTCATAAAAGAATTTTTTATTAGTTTTTTAATATAAGATAAACAAAGGATTTAATTCAGCATTGTTTTTATAAAAAAAGGTAGGTTTACATAAAAACAACAAGAACATCTTGTTGTTGACCAGTTAAATTCTTTATGGTCCAATGTTTGTGATAGTTTCTTTGTTTAACTAGTTTTCTTAGCTTTTTATTTCCTCTTCCTTTTCAAGGGGAAAATGGAGTGTTGTATTTTATGTTCTTAAATACAGAACAATAGCGTTTTTTGTTTACAATTTACTTGTTTTAAATGAGACGCAGCCTGTTTCAAACAACATGTTAAGGTACACATACATGACACAGAGAAAAGAGATTCTTATATTGCGAATTTTTTCATAAATGTTAAAAAACTCGTAATGATTGTTTTTCCAACATTTCTTGTAAGAAATAAAAGTTATTAATTCTAATTATTTTTTTTTTTTTTTTCTTTATAAGATTATTGCTTTGACTTTAATTAATGGTTAAAAAATGAGAACGTAGAGTATATAATATTGTAAGATATAAATAATAAAATATTATTAAATGGAAAATAAATTTTAAAATATTATTAGGGGATTGGATTATTGAGAAAAGGTCTGTGGGAAAAGAAAACATACAATTTTCTGTTTTAAATGTGTAATATATGTAGGAAATAAATGCTCGTAAGAATAAAATATAGCAATTAAATTGCTTAAAAATTGCTTAAAAATAAGAATTCACAATTCCCCACGCAGAAAAAAGCGTTGAAAGTTCGTTCAAAAAAGAGAACATATTTCACAAACTTCAAGTGGAACAAACAGTGGCTATTATTAAACGTTTTTGTAAAGTTTTTAATAATTAAGCTTTCAAAAAGAGTGAAAAATAAAAGTGAGATTTTGTATCGGAAAAAGTTTGTACACTATTTTCTAACAAAATGAAAATTTTTTTTTTTTTTTTTTTTTTTTTTGATGAGATTATTCTTGACTTTAAATTAATTTAAAAAAAAATTTAAGAGATATATAATATTTAAGACATAAATATAAAATATTATTAAATGAAACTGAATTTTAATATTATTAGGGAATTGGATTTGAAAAAGTTTGTGGAAAAAGAAAACATACAATTTCTTTTTATGTGTAATATATGTAAAATAATGCTCGTAAGAATAAAATATACCAATTAAATTTCTTAAAAAAATGCTTAAAAATAAGAATTCCACAATTCTAAATACAGTTTTGGTTGGAAGTCGGTATTCCAAACCAAATGCGTGAATATCTCTTGGCATCAAGTAAAAAACAAGTTATTAAAAATATCAGTTTGAAAGTATTTTCAAGAAAAATCAGAGATGGGACAGAATTAATTTCTAAAAACTGTAAAAATTTAACAGCAGAAAAATTTTTCCAATTAATTAAATCAATTAAGTGGATGATTGAATGAATTAAAAATTTAAATGAAAAATAA